>JAABKJ010000755.1:44649031-44767719 GCA_011634705.1 Andricus grossulariae | reverse complement strand
GCAGTTTGATAGCTCTATTAATCTCCTTATACAAGACGTTCAAAACTGGTGACAAATCCATAGCCTAAACAGGGTTTTGTCTCATTTGAAAAATTCGAAATTCAAAACTGGAATTAAAGCTGACTAGAACTTCTGATGAAGAACTAATATTAGACGTTATATTGCTTAAAATTTGATAATATGTCTACGGTTTGATAGGTCTATTTATATCTTTATTTAAGAAGGTAAAAACTGGTGACAAATTTATAGCCTAAACGGGGCTCGGTCCATTTGAGGAATCAGAAATTTAAACCGACTAGAACTTGTGATGAACTAATATCAGACGTTATATTGCTGAAAATTTGATAATATGTCTGCAGTTTGATAGCTCTATTAATCTCCTTATACAAGACGTTCAAAACTGGTGACAAATCCATAGCCTAAACAGGGTTTCGTCACATTTGAAAAATTCGAAATTCAAAACCGGAATTAAAGCTGACTAGAACTTCTGATGAAGAACTAATATCAGACGTTATATTGCTGAAAATTTGATAATATGACTGCAGTTTGATAGGTATATTATTCTTCTTATTTAAGACGTTCAAAACTGGTGGCAAATCCATAGCCTAAACAGGGCTCGGACTCATTTGAGAAATTCCAAACCCGAATAGAACTTGCTTTAAAGCACCAATATGGAACGCTCTCTTGCTTGACATTTTAGAAAATGTCCGCAGTTTGATATGTCTATTCATCCTTTTATTTCGAAACCTCAAAGATGTTGACAAATCCATAGCCTAAATAGGGCTCGGTCTCATTTGAGAAATCAGATACTCAAAACCGGACTAGAACTTGTGTTAAAACACCAATATGGAACGCTCTCTTGCTTTATATTTAGAAAAATGTTCGCAGTTTGATAGGCCTATTCATCGTTTCATTTACGAAACTAAATGATGGTGACAAATCCATGGCTTGCACAGGGCTGGGACTCATTTAAGAAATTTAAAATTTAAAACCGGAAATTAAGCCAACTAGAACTTGTGATAAAGAACTAATATTGGACGTTACATTTCCTAATACCTGATAATATTTTTGCAGTTTGGTAGGTCTGTTAATCTCTTTATTTAAGACGTTAAAAACTGGTGACGAATCCATAGCCTAAACAGGGCTCGGTCTTATTTGAAAAATTCAAAATTCAAATCCGAAATTAAAACCGACTAGAACTTGTGATAGAGAACTAATATTATACATTATATTGCTTAATATTTGACAATGTGTCTGCGGTTTGATAGGTCTATTTATCTCTCTATTTAAGAAGGTCAAATCTGGTGACAAATCCATAGCCTAAACAGGGCTCGGTCTCATTTGAAGAATTCAAAATTCAAAACTGGAAATAAAGCCGACTAGAACTTATGATGAAAAACCAATATTAAACGTTATATTGCCTAATATTTGACAATGTGTCTGCGGTTTGATAGGTCTATTTATCTCTTATTTAAGAAGTTCAAAGCTCGTCACAAATCCATAGACAAAACAGGGCTCAGACTCATGTGATAAATTCAAAACCCGACTAGAACTTGTGTTAAAGCACAAATATGGAACGCTTTTTTGCTTGATATTTCAAAAAATGTCGACAGTTTGATAGGTCTATTCATCGTTTCATTCAGGAACCTCAAAGATGTTCACAAATGAATAGCCTAAACAGGGCTTGGACTCATTTACAAAATTCCACAGTTAGAACCGGATTTAAAGCCGACTAGAGCTTGTGATGAAGAACCAGTATTGGATGTTATATCTCTTAATATTTACTACTATGTCCGCAGTCTGATGAGTCTATTTATATCTTCATTTAAAAAGCTCCAAACTGGCGACAAATCCGTAGACTAAACAGGGCTCGGTCTCATTTGAAAAATTCAAAACGAAAATGAAAGCCAACTAGATCTTGTGATGGAGAACCAATTTGGAGAGTTAGATCACTTTATATTTCATAATATATCCACAGTTCAATAGGTGTCTTCATTCCTTTATTTAGGAACTTAAAATCAAGTGACGAAGCGCTAGCCTAAAGAAGACTCAGACTCATTTGAGAAATTCGAAATTCAAAAGCCGACTAAATCTTCGGATTCAGCACCAGTATTGATCGTTCAATCACTTTGTATTTTATATCATGTCCCCAGTTTTATAGGTCTATTCATCCTCTTATTCAGGAACCTCAAAGCTGGTGACAAATCGTTAGCCTAAACAGCACTCGGTCTCAATTGAATAATTCAAAACTGAAATCAAAGCCGACTAGAACTTGTGATGAAAAGCCAATATTTGACGTTATATTGCTCAATATTTAATAATAGGTCTGAAGTTTGATAGGTCTATTGATCTCCTTATTTTAGAAGTTTAAATCTGGTAAAAATTCCGTAGCCTAAACAGGGCTCGGTCTCACTTGAGAAATCCAAAATGCAAAACCCGACTAGAACTTGTGTTAAAACACCAATATGGAACGCTCGTTTGCTTGATATTTTAGACAACGTCTTTAGTTTGATAGGTTTATTTATCCCTCTAGTTACGAAACTCAATGATGGTGACAAATCCATGGCCTAGACAGACGAGAACTTGAAATAAATCAAGAATATGGTACATTCTATTATCTTATACTGTACAAGAACTCCGAGATTCGATAGGTCTATCATCCCTTTATTGAGGAACCTCAAATCTGGTGAATTTCAATTGAAAAATTCAAAACCGGAATTAGAGTTGACTAGAACTTGCGATGAAACACTGATATCTGACAAAAACGGTTAATAACAGAAAGTATGTTTGCTGATGATAAATTATAAAAAAGTTTGTGAATTGTGTCAAAGGTGGTCCTGTCAGAACACAATTCGAAAATTTTCTCAAAATTGCAACTATTTTGTTGAAAAATCATGTGTTTTGGTGAAACATTCAACTTTTCAGATGAACGTTTAACTAGCTTGTTAAATAAAAGTGTGTGCATAAGATTCATCTCTTTGGTTGGAAATTGAATTATTTTGTTAAAAAGTAATATTTTAGGAACTAAAATTTAACTAATCCATTTTGGGTTAAAAATTCTTCTTTTTTGGTAGAAAATTAATCTTTATTGTTAAAAAATTATGTTTTCTGTTGAAATTCAACCATTCGGTTCAATGTTGAATTCTTGTATTGTAAATTCATTTTTTTCTGAAGATTCATAATTTTATTTGAAAATTCATCTCTTTGCTTGAAAATTTGACTATTTTATTACAGATCTTTTTCTGGGAATCAATTTCTTTAACTGAAAATGCAACTGTTTCACATTTTACTGAAAATGCATCTTTTCCCGTTATGAATCCAACTATTTGGTTGTAAATTAACTGTTTGGTTAAAAATTTGGCTTCTGGGCTTGAAAATTCATTTTTAAATTAAATCTTCAACTTTTTTTTTCTGAAAATTCGTCTTTTTTTTGTAGAATATTAATCTTCTTGATGGAAAATGCATGTTTTCGTCTGAAACTTAAACTATTTAATTCAAAGTTGACTCACTTTGTTAAATTTTGTTTTTTTCAGATTCACCTTATTGACTAAAATTTCATTTAAAAGTGACTAGAAAGAAATTTGTATGGGCTATTTCAACCGGATAATATAGACAACATTTTTGTTTGCTCAATAGAAATCAGGGCTTATTCCTCAGTAAATAAAAAACTCCTTCAATGGGTGAAAGAATTTTTTCTCCTGAAATTTTTATTCTTTTTTTTTATTTGCAAACCATTAAAAATCATTTTTAGATTTGAAACGACCTAGCGGAATCTCTGAGCAATATTATAAAAATAAAATACAATTCATGGCAGTATGTTTTCACCAACAGAAAGAAATTTATGGGATAGCATTTGCTGAAACGTAATATTTTCAAAGAATCCGAAACTCTATTATAACGTTAAAGTTTAGTAAATTCAATGAACAATTTTATTCAGGTGATTAGTATTTGGATTTTTTTGCATTATTTCGTAGAGAAATATATCCATAAAAATAAAATTTGTTCTCAATTTTTGAGATTACTACTTCTATCAAAATTACTTGACATTTTTTCAGTTTATCGGGCTTTGCACAATTTACTGAATACTCTCTTAGATTCGGTGTTCTACTTTTCAAGATTTAACGTCATTTGATAAAACATTTGAAAATATTTTTTAATCTCGTTTTATTACATTTATAATCGGTTATTATGATTGCAATCGTTCTTCACTTTCAAATAAGGAGATTCATAATTCAAATAACCGTGAAAATAAACGTTATTGTACATTTCCCAATTGAAATTCTTTATATTAAAATCGTTTCAAATAGAGGCTACGAAAAACATTTTTGTTTGATACTTTCTACATTGGTGAAGTTTAAACTATATATAATATAGTGTGACGTTGAAAAATTGAGAATTGAATTTAAAAGTTTTTCAAAATTGTACAATTTCTAATTAAAAGAATGACTATTCCAATAATAATTTTGAAACGGTAATTTTATAACAATAAAGTACGTTGACTTCTTGATGATATCTGAAGATACACTAAAAATAAATAAATAAATTAGTTTCACTTTAATATAGGAAAAGTGGAACTTTCCTCCCACCCAAAAATTCAAAATGATCTCAAACATTCTCTGTTTGTCCGGAAAGGTTGTAAATCTTCTAGAAGTAGGAGAAGGAAATAGATTAATTTTGTGACAAGCTTTTAGAAAGAAAAAAATGAATATGCAGAAACATAGACGTTTTTAGACCAATACAGGAAATTCGGAATTCTTTCCAAACCCCGAAGTTAAAAATTTCCGCAATGCAATTTAGGAACTGATGAAAATATAAGAAAGACAACCAGATAGGAAAATTATTTCTATAGAACTTGATGCAAATTTTAATCGAAATTATATAAGTATCAGGCTATTATTTGCAATATTTCCATATTCCTAAAATGTTTCGATAAATAGTGTCCTAAATTACTGCGAATCGTTGAAAGCAGAAAAGTTTGAATTTTCAAGCATTCAAGAGATTGAAAATTTGTTTACTTTACGAATGAATAGTTATGCTATTTATTGATATTTTTGTTGGTATTCACAAAGACATGTTTAACTTTCAGAAACCTGAAAGACAAATTCTATGTTCACTTATACTCTCGTTCAGTGTCAAAAAAAAAGACGATGGAGACAAAGAAAAAGAGAGAGGTCTTCATTTTAAATTTAATTAGTCTTTATATAATTAAAATTTTTTTATATTATTGAATGAAGGCTTAAAGTCGTATCGATTGTAGTGGTCATTAGCGACTACAGTTGGTTTAATTAATATTGTAAGAAAGACTTTCTTCCATTAACGAAAAAATACTTTTTTTTATTAATTTAAATTTAAGAATGATAAATTGCATTATAAATGTTTAACAAACTGGAGTGTAAGTTAAATTATGTAATCAGATAATTGCATAATGAGATATGTTAAAATATGTGATAAGGATTTGAAGGAACGAAAATTATGTGCATTCTAAGGAGACACATTATCAATGCAAAAAGAAAAAAAAATACTGAAAAGTGGCAATAATGTATTATCTGATTAAATGCGCAGAGAAACCTAGAGTTTTTCTATTTTAAAATTAAGAATTATTTGAAATGATTATTTGTGATAAAAAGGTATGCCTTTCTTTGAATTTAGAATAATAATTTATTTCTACAACTGTTCGCATAAAGGATATAAATTTCGAAGATTTAGATGACGTGAAAAATTCTATTCACTTGCTACCTCATTCTCCTAGAGATCAAATTCTTACAACAAAGTTGCAGTTCGTGTTTCTGTAAATGAAATAAATCAAAAACACAATTCAATTTTTAAACATTATTATGTGTCGTAAGACTATTTAATTATTTATGTATACTACATGTGAAATTGTCTAAAAAAAATGTCCAATACATCGATTTTATATTTCCTTTTCCGTAAAATCGCACGATTTATTTAGTTTTTTTTTTACACCTCACAAATATGAAAAAATTATGGAAACAACTTTAGTTTAAATAATTAAAAAACACTTCTTTTTTTTGAAATAATCCGTTGGTCAGAAAATAGTCTAGGATTCTAGACTGGGGGTCTAGGAGTTCTTCTTTGACTATGGTCAACGCATTCTAAGAAGTCTTGTATTTCTTCAAGCACTATTTGCATTATTTTCCAATGCAATATTTTCAATTTTTCAAATACTTATAGGCCTATCCTAAAGTTACAGACTCAGTAAATTAGAATTTTCAGCACTTTTTATTCCGTGTATTCTATAAATAAATGCTGACGGCAATCTTCAAACTGAAACGCAGTTAAGAAATATTGAAAACTTGAGACTCGTGGTATAACCTTGAAAGATTACAAAAATGATATCGAGAAAAATAAACAAAAAGCTTTCACGTGTTATGATTTTAATCACTTTTTCACTCCGTTATCTACATATGTAACTCAAACAAACTATCAGTTTCATTTATCTACCAACAAAATGAGGTGCCTTTTCGTTGCTCTTGTCATCTTTGTGTCTTTCTTCAATGAAATTGGTAAGTACATTGATAATAATTTGTTAATTATTTGAAGGTTTTGTGAGGTTCTTAACAAATAATGAATGCTTAAGAAAATGATAATTACTAATTTTATCAGGTGTGGGAAACGTTTTCGAAGTAGCGTCACGTAGTTTCTTAATAGCAGCAGAGAACGCAAATTAATTGCCCGAATGTGACATGTATTGATTTGCTTGGAACCTTAGAAAATGAGCCATTCCCTCGAACGAAAATCAAACATGGCCTTTTTTAAGCTACACTAATGTTAATCTTTGGTGAACATCTAGATCTGTTAGCTCAGATAACAAGACTTTTGTGTAACAGCAGATTTTTCGTTTATCTGTTTTCAGTATTCAGATATTTTATGTTCAATTAAATTCACAAGAATTTTCATAAATTACAGATCACAAGTGAAACAGTAAAAGCGCATTATTCATCATTCTTTTAGTATTTTCGAATAAATTTTTAACATTGCTGATTCATAAATCTCATTTCTTTCTCCTTTTACAGACTCGTCAGAACTGCTAAAAATAACCAAATTGTCCAATGGCTCTTTCTCTCAAGGAGATAAAGATAAAATAAATCTACATGCTACGATTCGACGCCCGGGTAAACCTGACAAACGTCGACCTGAGGTTACATTTCAACCAATCGGAGATCCAGAGGAAAGTTACCAATTATATCAGAAATATTATGCTGGTCGTAATGACCCTCCAGCTTCATCAGGAAATGCAGCTCTCGAATTGTATAATCGACACTTTATGAATGGATCTAAGGATTTCAATTATGATCATTATGGCAGACTTGCTTCTAGAGTTGCATTGGAAGATGCTCTCATTAACTTTAAAAAACCTTTGGGCAAACATCCTGATCCTTCAGATTCAAGTAGGCCTCGATCTGACCATCTAGAGTTTAAGAATTCAACACATTGTTTCTTTGTTATGCAGTCAAACATACATATTTTTGATTCAAACAAATTTTTTGGTTCCGAAGTTCCGAGCAATTCTCGTAAAATAAATGCTTACATTTCTCTTACACGTTCGAATCAAATAAAGTTCAAATAAGTTCTTTAATCTAAGTATGGGTCGTCCAAACAAAATTATTGGTTGAATTAATGAAAGATTTTATTTGAATCAAACAAATCTCATCAAACGAAGAATTTGTTTCATTCAATGAGTTTGAATATGTTTCACATATCAAAATAAAATCAATTTTATGTCAATAGAAATAAATGAGGTCTGTTAAATAAAAGCAAATGTATTGAAACATTTTTTGTTCAAAACAAAAATATTGTTTTCTTAGTGCGCTCCAACTTAGGCATATTTTAGGATAAGGGAACAAATCGTAACATTTGCACTTATGGCAATCAGCAATTTCCAATGCTTTTTTCACATAAACCGGCTTTTAGTAGTGTCTACTTCAAAATTGCCCCATCCATTCGGTTTTCAACCTAGACTCTAGATAGTTCTTTTCTAGCTCAAAATACCAGAAATGTATTATTATGTATTATCTCCTATACATAACAATAATGTAATACATCAGAGTTTTTACGCAACACTCAAAAAGTTGTCCAAAACCAGAATTTATTATTCATAATCCTCTACAGGTTCTAGTTAAGTCATTCTCCAAACAAAATTCGAACTAAATCTTTTTTAAACCATCCCAATGTTGATCTTTGTTAAAAATCTAGATCGTCTGGATCAAATATCAAGATTGGTGAATCAAAAGTGATTCGCCATATACATTTCATATATCACCCTTCCAGTGTTTTGAAATACATTTAAAAAATTGATCAATCTCTTTTCTTTGTCTTCTTACAGAATCATCATCTATGCCAAAGAAACCTAAATTGCAAACTGGGTTTTTTTCAAAAGAAGATGAAGATAGAATTAATATGTATGAAAAATATTATGCCAATCGTACTGAACCTCCAGCTTCATCAGGGAATGCAGCTCTCGAGATGTATCATCGACACTTCACTGATCGATCCAACCATTTGAATTATGATCATTTTGATAAATTTTCTTCTAGAGTTGCGTTAGAGGAAGCTCACGTTAACTATAAGAAACCTTTGAGTCAACAGACTGATTCTCCAGATTCAAGTAGGCCTCTTTCTGAACATCTAGAGTTTTAAAAATTACCGTGACAAATTAGTCCTTTAAATGTATGTGGGCATAAATCTCACACTTTGTTTGAGAAATATCATGGGGAAGACCCATACGAAGGCTCTAGATTGGTTCTAGAAGCGGATAATCACAAGTAAAACTTCACACACAGCGGTCAATACCCAGAATTTTTTATTCATAATCCCCTGTAGTCTCAATTTCATAACGGTTTTTGACTTTTTTCTTTCAGAAACTCTAGACGCCTAGAAATACTTGAGAAAATGAGCCTTTCATTGAAATAAAATTCGAACTTCGCCTTTTTTCAACCACCCCAATTTGGATCCTCAGTAATCCTCTAGATCGCTTGAATCAGATAGCAGAA
Organism: Andricus grossulariae; assembly: GCA_011634705.1. Classification (NCBI taxonomy): domain Eukaryota; kingdom Metazoa; phylum Arthropoda; class Insecta; order Hymenoptera; family Cynipidae; genus Andricus; species Andricus grossulariae. Next base: position 44,758,708 of record JAABKJ010000755.1, on the reverse strand, counting down.
CAGCAGATTTTTCTTATTTTATTATTAGTTTTCAGTGTTGATATGATTCCTGTAAATTTCAATTTACCAGAATTTTTATAAATGACGGATCACAAGTGATTCACCAAATACATTTTATTTATCGCCCCTTTAGTTTTTTGAAATACATTTTGGAAATTGCAAATTCATAAATCCCTTTTCTTTGTCTTTTTACAGAACCATCAGCTATGCGAAGGAAATCTAAATTGAAAGTTAGATCTTCTCCTGAAGAATATCAAGATAGAATAAATCTGTATGAAAAATATTATGCCGGTCGTCCTGAACCTCCAGCTTCATCAGGGAATGCAGCTTTCGAGTTGTATCATCAACATTTCACTGATGGATCCAACCATGTGGATGATGATACACATGGCAGCTTTGCTCCTACAGTTGTACAGGAAGAACCTCGTGATAACTTTGAACAACCTTTGGGCCAACATTCTGATCCTCCAGATTCAAGTAGACCTCCTTCTGACCATCTAGAGTTTCCAAAATCACCGTCACAAAATAATTCCTCGGATGTAGGAGGGCTTGAATCTGACAATTTGTTTGAAAATTATAATGGACAGGATCCAAATGGAGGTTCTGGGACGGGTTCCGGAGCAGGCTATCACGAGTAACACTTTATGAAACATAATATATTCTTATAGATATATACAGATATATAGTTATATTTAGGAAAAAAATCTGTTTTACAAACAACAATAATGTAACTAAACATCCTTTTTACGTCACTGTTGTTACCATTGTGAAAATTCTTCTAATTAAAACATTTACGTTTTAAAATTATGGTTTTTATTTGTAGTTCTTTCTGAAATACAAATATTATTCACTGATATTATATTCCTGCTGTTTCATTCTCAATCAACATTGTTCATTATAATACAGCAGATGTCATGTACAGGAAAAAAGTCTGCACTAATTTTTACTAAGTATTATGTGTCACTTTGAGTATCACGTTTTCTGAAAAGTTTCAAATTCAGGTTATAAGAAGGTTGTGGTCTTCTCTTGGCAAAATGTTTTGACGTAAACCATTGATATAAAATCTTGGGTGAAAGCAGAAGAATTTCAACTTTAAAAAATAATGGATTATCCTTTTTTCTAACTGCTTTCTTCCACTGAACTTCTAACAGAGTCAAATAAAAAGTCAAATATATTTGAAAGGAGTGTGTGGTTGACATGTAGAGTACGATTAGAACCCATCAGTTTTCAGTTTTCTGTTCGGGCGACTTCAGAGTTTCCAACATACGATGAACTGGTTTCTGGTTTTTAAAAATTTTCAAATTGAGTCAAACATTAAATCTCACATGATTAAATCCATTTCAAATCATGCATCTTCACTTCAAGTCGGAGAATCGCTCACGATATATATTTTAACGTTATCAGTAAGTAAAGAATATAATTCGCAGGCTGTATCAAAGTATGTTTTCACTTAGAATTTGACATCCTAAAATAAAAACAATACATAAACTAAAAACAAATTATTTTCTATTTGCAGTCCTTGAAGCAGTTAGTTTGCTTAACCTGCTAACTGCTAATGTCAAATGTATGCGCATTTTGCAAATTGGATGTTTTTCTAAAGAAGATAAATATAAAATTATTCCGAAGGAAAAATATTATTCTGGCCATACTTAATTATTCAAATCATTATAATCATTATAATAAATCATGACAATCATATTAACATGATATTATACAAATCTGCACTTATTAAATCAGGATTCGTCTACCAATTTCGGCAGATGTCAATTGTGAGTTCGTCAGCTAATTACGTTAAATACGAACATGATAAATTTGTGGGAAAAAATCAAGATAAGAATATCTAAACTTCATAAAATTTTCAATTCATGGAAATAAAATTCAGGTAAAGATCAGAAATTAGTTTTCTCCACAACGAATTAAAAAAATGTAGGAATAAAATAGGAATGAAATAGGTCTATGAATAATGTTAAATGAAGGCTCTGGATCGACTAAGACACAATGAAATCTTTGGCTCAAGCGCACACGAACTCTGATAAGGCAAAAATAAGTATTTTGCAGATCTCACAATTTTACTAAAATTTGGTATTTGATTTACGAAAAATTACACTACTGACACGCTAATCTGATTATTGTATCAAGATTAAATCTATAAACTGAAACACCGTTATTATATATTAAAAACTTGGTGCTTCAATATAATCTTGGAAGGTTAACAAAATTATTCAAGGATGAGTAAACAAAAAGGTTTACAGCGTTAAAGTTTGAATTCCTTTTACCCTTCGTTATCTACAAATGTAAATTGAAAAGCTACTTTTAGGAAGCGGATTTCTGAAAAATCACAAGCCAAGCCAAATTTTTTTCCTCTGGGCTTTAATAATTCAATTAGAATAATATCATCAGTCATGTTTTATGGAAGTAAAAAAATTATTTTGTATGAAAAAATGTTAAACTTACGAAAAATAATTATTTTTAAAACAGTTTTTGTGAATGGCTTTTTAAACTGTCTCTTCTGACTACTGCTTCACTGTTTAACAATTTTGAAGATGAGTAAAGAAGCTTCAAATAAATTTATTTGTTTGAAAAATGTTTTCGTCAAGAAAAATTATTTCAACGATTTCAGCCATAAAGAATTTTACTTTTAAAATTGGAAAAATTAAAGTTGTAGAGAATGTTCTCCCCAACAGAAAAAATTTATGAATGATTAGTATACAACCATTTTTCGAAAACTGAAAAGAAGCGATTGTAAAAAAATCAATTGCAAAAAATAGTGGTAAAATACGTTTTTTGTAATTTACAATTATAGGATTTTCATAAATGAAAAATAAAAATCGCGCCTTTTAACCTTGAAGCTCTGAAAGAAAAAGAGGAAAAGCTTGCCCAGGGAAACTGAAAAGAGCAGCTAGACTTAGCCAATTTTAAAAAAAAAGGTCAAATATTTATGTAATGTGAAAAGCGTAAGAATGAACATAAGAATTCGAAAAACTCGAAAATCCTGTGAACAAATGTTTCTAGTTAGAACATGATGTCAATCAATACGTAATGGAATAATACATTGCTTACGATTTCTATTTTTTAGATCAGTTAGTTTCCCAAACAGTCGTAAATAATAATTAATAGCTGCGTTCGCGAAAGGTTTTTTTGCGGTTCTCCTCTCCTTTGGCCAAAAATTCTAAGCAAATGCAAACACTGATCTTCATGTAATGAAATAGCTATTGTCAGAAAATAAAATCCAAATGTTGGCAATAGTTCACTCCATACAACACAAGTACTTGCTGCGCTGACCCTGTCTGTTATCTAAATATATACATCACATGTCTAGTACAAACAAGCGAGTGAAATACTGAAAAACAATCAGTTATCATCTATGAACATGGAAATAGTCACGTTCGTCGGCACACAAGGAAAGTGAGCCCGTTTTCGGTGCTCATCACCTCATATTCATGTTTGAGTTCAATAAAATTGGTAAGTATAAAAGTGATTAAGATTATCGATGTCTAATACTTAGAACATGTGCATCTTCCGTCAAGATCTATATCGATTGGATCATATATCAAGAGTTTAGTGTATCAGCATTATTGTATATTAAATTTAATTGACAAATATCTTTCTCTTTAAAACCAACATTTTGCTCTTGTTAAACTAATTCTAGTTGGAATCACAAGGATTCCTCACTAAAAAAATGATTGGCATACAGCTTATTTAACTATACTATCCAAGTAACACTAAGTGAGCGAAACCTTGTTTCATTACCATGGGCAATCTGGTTAATAATTATAAAAATCTAGTGTGTTTGCGATCGCAAAGAGACGCTGCAATCGAGCTACGCTGCTTTCTTCTCACCTATATATCCAAAAGACACCACGTGGAGCATTTGTCAATATTGTTGAGTCAACGCACCTTTTCTCTCTGAAACAAACCTCATACTGCTAATTATTGAAACTGTTTTTCCTTTTTGAAATAGATGAATATATTGTTGAAGCAACGTATTTTTCTTGTTGTTAGCACTGAGTGTGAACCTTGTTGTTCTAACTAGTGTTGCAAAGTTGTAGCCTCTCATAACTTGGCAAAGCAGTTGATTTCTTATATACGTATAAAAGGAATTTTCAACGGTAAAGAATCTTCACTTATGACATGCTACGAGTGACTTACTGATTGCAAATTCATACACACTCTTCTTCATATTTTTACAGAAACATCAAGTATGGAAAAAAACGCAGAATCGTTGAACCGTCTCCTTCCAAAGAAGGTGAAAACAAAATCGATAGCTATATCACCGATGAACCTAAACAGAAAGAGTTTCGCAAAGGCATAGTGCCGGCTCAGTTTCAACACACCATTGATCAAACACGGACAATGCGCACAGTTTGTAGAATATTATAGCCGACGTCCTTCACGTCCACCAGAAGTAGGGGTTGAAGCTTATCTTTTGTTTCAACAAATGGAAAGCCACCGGCCTAAATCTTGAGGCACTAATTCCAAAGGTATAACAAGGCATGGAGATGATCATTCGAATCAAGGACCTTCTAATCAACAATCTCATCCTCCACCATCAACAAATGATGACGGTTCTGATTATTTGTATCAATCTTATGAGATACCTGCAAGTGGACTTTCTTCTGAGCATCAAGACCTCCAGGGACATCGATCGCACATTAATAATCCTTCAGGATCAAAGGCGGTAAATCGGAATGATTTAAACATAGGAAATCAACATAGGGGTCAACCTGACGGTTCTAAATAGGCTATCAAAATTAAAAGTTCTACTCAAACCCAATACAGTATTGTACATAAAAATATAACGTAACGCATGTGCGTTCGAACGCCACATTCATTGATATTATGAACATCCTTCTAATTGAAACATATTTGATTTCAAAAAATGTTTTTTATGTACCACTTTTTGAAATAAGGAGATTATTCACGGGCAATATTGTACAATGCTGTTTGCTTTCCAATCAACATTGTTCATTATAATACAGCTGAGGTCAGGAACAGAAAAAAGCATTATTTTACAAATCCAAAATGATATTGTTGAAAATTTTTACTATTGAAAATTATTTGTTGGAATATTATTGCACACAAATATAAATTTGAAAATCGAAGCTAGCCAAGTTTGAAAAAAAAAAATTGCGCTGAGTGTTTGCAAGAAAAACACATAAACCCTTCAAAATACAGAGACTGTAAAGGATTATCAATAGTAAATTTTGGGTTTTGACCATTTTGCCTCGTTGCTATTGTAATCAGCCTTCTAATTCAAAACATTTATTTTTTTAAATTATGTTGTTTATCATGAATGTGTACCAACATAGTAAAAATGTTATTAGAATAATTACATTTTCCAGAAAACAAATTAATTTTGTACCAAAAAAGACGAATTTCCGTCAAAGTTGAAGTGATTCAACCTTTAACAAACTAGTTGAATTTTCAATTACAGAAGATAAGCTTTTAAGAAAGTAATTAGGATTTTAATATACAGATGAATTTCTAACTAAAATGATCAATTTCCAACTGGAATCATCAAATTTTCAAATAAAAATAAAACGATTTCAAACCAAATTGTCGAAATTTCAACTTCAAACCAAATAGTTGAATTTTCTAACGGAAAAGATGAATTTTGAAAGCAAGAAGATGAATTTTTAAACAAATAAGATTTAACTTCAACCAAAAATAGTTGAATACACAATTTGTTCTAAACCAAACAAAAATTTCAACAAAATAGTAACATTTTTAACCAAAGAAATAAGCTTTCAACTGAAAGAAAAAAAGTTTAACAAAGCGGTTCAACTCTTATCCAAGTAGCTGAATTTTCAATTGAAACAAAAATTTCAGCACAATAGTTGAATCGTCAACTAAATAAATATACATTTTTAACCTATGATGGAAGAGTTCAATTTTGACTAAAAAAAAAAAATTTCAACTAAGAAAAAACTAATTTTCAACTAAAATGGTGAATCTTCAACCACAAAAATTAATTTTTATTAAAGAATTTTATCTATCAACTAAGTAGTTGGATTTTTTACCATAAAGAAAATAAGTTTCATTGGATGATGAAATAGCAGATATTTCAACTAAAACATATGTCAACTCAATTAAAAAAACTATTGCATTTCTAAACCGAAAATAACAGTTTCATAAAAAAATAGTAAAATTTTTATTAGCAAACTAAGAATTTGTAAGAAACTGTTAATTTTCTACCAAAATTGTTGAATTTTTAACACAAGAAGTCGAATTTTCAAAGGAAAATGATTAAACTTAATCCAAAAATAGTTAAATATTTAACAAAGTAGTTACATTTTCAGAAAATAAAAAATAATTGTGAACGAAAATTGTAATAGTTGATATTTTAAACGAAATATTTGTTGTAACCAAGTGGCTAAGCTTTCAACCAAGAAATTGAATTTTGAAGAAAAAAATTAAGTTATGAACGAAATAATTGAATTTTTGGCACAAAAAATAAATCCTCAACCAAAAATGTGATAATTTATGCTTTAACAAAAAAGATGAAATTTCTATCAAGAGACGAATTTCAAGATCAAAGAGACAAATTTTCAACCAAAGAGAATAATTGTATAATAAAAAAGACAAGTTTAAGATAAAAATTTTTGTTTAAAAAAAAAATTATAGAATTTTCAAAAATATAGTTAAATTTTCAAAAAAAGAACTCAATTTCAACCAAAGATAGAAAAGTTAAATTTTGAGTTTGAAAAATTAATTTTAAACACGAAATAAATCTTTGAACAAAATATTTAAACTTTAAACCAAAGAGATGAACTTTTAGCCAAAAGAATGCATTTTTAACAAAGTGGTTTAAGTTTTACCCAAGTTGTTGAATTTTCAATTGAAAAAGATGAATCTTTAATGACATAGTTGAACTTTCAAACAGAAAGATCAAATTTGAATTAAAATAATGAATTTTCAATGTCAAAATATAAATTTTTATCAAAAAGTTAATTTTGTATCAAAATAGTTGAATTTTCAACCCAAAAAGACAAATTCCAAAACCAAAATCATTAAACATCAACAAAATATAGTTAAATATTCAAGCAAATAATCAAATTTCCAACAATGAATAAATTCTCAGCAATAATCGCAATAGTTGATATTACAAGCAGAAACTTTTTTTTCAACCAAATAGCTAAATTTTCAACCTGAGAATTAAATTTTCGAAAAAATTAAATTATCAACAAAATAGTTCGATTTTCAGCCCAAGAATATAAATTAGCATCTAGAAATATAATAGTTAATATTTGCGCCAAAAAACCATACAATTCATACTAAAGAGATGAATTTCAATACCAAAAATAGGAATTTTCAAGCAAAAAGATCAGTTTTCAAGAAAAAATGGATAAATTACGTTTTTAACTCAAAAAATTAATTTTGAACAAGAAGAAAACATAAATTTGTAACAAAATAGTTAAATTTTTAACCTCTAAGCTAAACTTTCAAAATTTCTAACTTTTCTTGACCAATAAAATTAGTTCACTTTTTCCTGATTTCCAAGTTTCATCTCATCTAGGGCTACCCCATATTAATGCAGTTTTCTTTTCAAGCGACATATTTTTATTATTTTTATACTTTATATTTTGTTATTTTTTTTATTTCATATTTTCAAGTTTCAAGTAAAATTCAACCAGAGCTTCAAATTTCAACAAAATGAAGTTTATTTCTCACTTCTAGGTGATATGATTTAAGTTTTCTAAATTTATGTTGAGATAATGATGCACAAGACTTTATATTATGACAGTAGCTCAAAACTACTGTTGCCAATTTTTTTCGACTAGGTCTGATAGACTTAAGTCTATTCTCGTATTTTGACATATATTTTATATTTGTTGAGAAAAAAAATACGTTCCTTAATCATGCCATTATCAATTTTCAAGGTATTTTCGCATATTGCAAAGAAATATTAATGTTAATGTAAGTAACATTTTCCATATAATTTCAGAATTTTTTATAAGTCTACATTTTTCTTAACAAATTAATGCGTCTCACGTTTGATGAAATAAATCATTCTAATTCAGAAATATATCGTACTTCGAAAGTTACATATTCATAATTGATGAACTAAAGACATTGACAGCTACAAACCACTCTATACAGCTATTTATTCTGAAACAAAACTCTTGGAATATACCCCAAGAATTACAGAAGCCTTTATCTTATTATATATAGTTTCATTATTTACGATAAAGTAAGAACATATTTATATGCGAGAGACTTTCATATATTAACATCATGCTTTTAAAAATGAAAAGCATAAGAAATTAAAAAAGTGTAATTATATGCATGTGATAATACTCATAAGACCCTCAAAACAATACAAGAAAGCTTCTCAACAAATTTGAAAATATTTTATGAAAATATTCAATTTGAGATAATGGTCAAACAGTATAAATATATCATTTTTAACGTTATCAGTGAGTCATCGGTCTATCTCACATGTCGTAAAAGTATACATAAGTAATCTGACAAAATATTATTTTCAATTTCCAGTCCTTAAAGCAGTTAGTTTGCATAACAGTCGTAACATTCGACAAAATATTATTTTAAGGAGGATAAAACAAATGATTTTGAGTGCAAATACTATCTTATCTCTACTACGTTATCTACATAAAAACGTCGAGCTGCTTGTGTATATAGCAGCAAGTGGATTTCTGAAAAATCCTCAGTTTCCTGTTACGAGATTCTGAGAGGGTCAATTTTATTTACCTACGAATAAAATGAGGTACCTTTTCGGTGCAATTGTCACTTTCATGCTTTTCATTAATAAAATTGGTAAGTATAATAATAATATTTGTGATACTCTGGAAATGTAGAACCTCCATCAACATACAGCATGTTTGGATCAGATATCAAGGTGTATATATCAAGTGTACCAATTTAAATTATGAGAATTTTCATGAGAGACAAATCACAAACGATTAACAGAAGCCTTTATATTCTTCACGCTTTTATTACTTTGAAATACATTTTTAACATTACAAATTCATAAATCTCTTTCATTTATTTCTTCACAGAATCGTCAGGTACAATGAAGAAACTCAAATTGCAAAAACCATCTTCATCTAATGAATATGAGCATAAAATAAGTCTGTATGCCACCCCTAGACGAGTGAGAAAACCTGACCGTCGTAAACCTGAGGTTGCTTTTAAACACTCCAAGGATCCAGAAGAAACTTACTATTTGTATGGACAATATTATTCCGGTCGTAATGAACCTCCAGATTCATCAGGGAATCAAGCTCTTGAGTTGTATCACCGATATTATGGCAAAATTGCTGATACAGTTACACTGGAAGAAGCTCGCATTAACTCTCAACAATCTATGTGCCAACATCCTCATCGTCTAGACCTGAATAGGCCTCCTCTAGACTTGAATAGGCCTCCTCTAGACTTGAATAGGCCTCCTCTAGACTTAAATAGGCCTCCTCCTGACCATCTAGGGTTGCACAAGGATCCTTATAGAGATTCTGCATTGGGTTCGGGAACAAGCAGTCACAAATAACACAGCTGCATTGTTAAATGTAGGTATCCATTATGATAGAGGAAAAATAGTAACAACCGCGTTTATAGAAATTACCAACTTCAAATGAGTTTTCCCTAAAAACCGGTTTTTTTCGTATTTTCAACTTAAAAATTGCCCTGGCTACTTGATGCTTAACCTATACATTAGAGGGTTTATCTCGGCTCGAAATTTTTAGAATTTATTTTTATTTATTATTTTGTAGATATGAAAATAATGTAACGTAAAAGTCTTTTCACGCCACACCGGTTGCTATTGTAAAGATCTTTCTAATGCAAACATGTAGGATTCAAAATTGTGTTTTTAATGTAATACTTTTTGGAATACATATATTATCAACTGTAAATATTGTATTCATTGTGTTTTATTCTCAATGAAGGTAGTTCTAATGTGGAAAACATAAATTTGCAAGAAAGGCCGAAAATTGCTCTTTTAGTCGCTTTTTCATCAACGGCGCTAACCATTCTAAACCTGAAGACAGTCCTTAAACTCTGAAGTTGATATTTTCCAATATTAGTCTGTATTATTTTATTTTCTCTTGAAACTTATAGTAATTGCACCAAAATACTCATCTCTACATAAGCTTCGGGTTCCGTTTCTTTGGCCTGCACTGAAAGGGCCTTGTATCAAGCGTCCGTTTTTATGATATAGGAATTTAAGGTTTGAGGTACTGTGAGAGTTTTGGGTTTGCCTTTATACATACCAGGTTACGCGTCGAAGCTGGAACTAGGCCGTGTTCCACTATAATTTAACATGGTAAAGATGGCCTTAAATTGGTTGCACAAATGTTTGGAAATGTTTGAAGAGAGGTTACGTAAAGTTTGTTTATAAGATGTGTATCAGGCCTTGCGGATTCTGCTGAGGAAGTTTTTCAGTTTAATTGGGAGCTGAAGCTAAAATACCTTCTCACTTTGCCTAGAAGAGACCCTATGGACTAGATTGGACCTGATGGGTTTTTTTATTTTGCTTTTTAGGATACCAAGCTACAAATTTTTGTTTTTCAGGCCTCAACAATTAAATTGGAATATCAACAGTTATGTTTTGTGAAATAGGAAACATTATTTTGTATGCAAAAGTTTCAAACTTACGAAAAATAATTATTTTAACAATGGTTGTAGAGTATGTTCTACCAGCCAGAAAAAAGTTATCAATTAATAAAATTCAACTGCGAAAAGCAGTAGTAAAATACGTTTCTTATAATGCAAATTGATAGAATGTTTATTAATGAATAATGAAAATCCCACTTTTTAACCTCAAAGCTCTGAAAGAAAAAAAAACAAAGCTCGATGAGCTCATGCCAAATGTTTTCGGTGTGCCTATACACTTGGAGAAAATGTGCCTTTTTCAAAAAAGATAATTTTCATAAGAAAAGGTCACATCTTTTTTCTTTTTGAATCAATTCTTATGATCAGTGGGAAGGGCATGAAGTATTTTCTAAACTGCACGAGATAAAACATTTTTATCACTATTAAAATAGTTAAAAGTCAACAAATTGGATGATATCCAAACAAATCCAAAAATTTTCATTTTCTCCGGACGGGGATGGATATAAATCGGATGAATGTTCATTTATGATTGACGCTTAGCCTTGTTTTTTCTGCATTCAACTACTGTTTGTCAGTAGGTTTAACACTGATGATGGGTGTGGACATACTCGATGATTCCGAATGTCTACATCCGAACTTGACTTTTGACAACCGGCTGCATTTAGGAGAGATTTGCTGCGGCTTTTCTCTTGCTTGGCCACAAATCCTAAGCAAATGTGAACTCTGAGCTTCATGTGATGGAATAGCTATTGTCAAAAAATCAAATAGAAATTTTGGCAAATGTTCATTTCACACAATGCAAATACTTGCTGTATCGATGCTGCTCCTTATTTGAATATGTACATCACACGGCTAGTAAAAACTAGCGAGTGGAATACTGAAAAACAATCAATTGCCATCTACGAACATCAAAATAGACACCATTATCTGGATACAAATGAAATGAGTCCATTATTCGGTGTTCTTTTTCTCATAATTATGTTTTACTCCAATGCCATTGGTAAGTATAAGAATGATTATTATCCATGCTTAATACTTAGAAAATGTACATTTTCCCTCAGCATCTACATTTCTTGGCTCATATATCAAGAGTTCAGTGTATCTGTAGTATTGTATATTCAATTCAATTGACAAATATTTTTCTCTTCAAAAGCAACATTTTGGTTTTCATTCTTGTCATTCATGTCATTCCGACTAATTCTAGTTGAAATGACAAGGATTTCTTACTAATAAAATGGTGGGCATATAGTTTAATTGACCATGCTATTCTAGCAAACCCCAACGAATGACTCCTAGTTTTAATTACAGGACAAATCGGGTCAATAGTTATAAATACCTAGTGTGTTCGCCACCGTGAAGAGGCTCTGCAATCGAGTTACACTGCTTTTTTCTATGTTATATCTCCAAGAGACGCCGCATGGAGCACTTGTCAACACTCTTAAGTTGACAAAGTGTTTCTTTCTTAAGCCAACCTCATGCTCCTAATTATTGAAAATAACTTTGCTTCTAGAAATAGATAAATATATTAGTTGAAGCGACGTATTTTCCTTGATGATAGTACAAAGTATGAACCTTGTCATTTGAACTAGGATAACAAAGTTGTAGCCTCTCATAACTCGGCAAAATAGTTTATTTCTTGTATACAGATACAAGAAATTTTTATCAGTGAAGAATTTTCCCAACATGTTAAGAGTGATTCACTGATTACAAACACATACAATATTTTTCTTCGTCTTTTTAAAAAAAAATCAGGTTAGGGGGGAAAAAAACCCCAAAAAAATGAACCGTCATCTTCCAAAGTTTGCAGAACATTATAGCCGACGTCCTCTACCTCCACCTGAATCAGGTGTTGAAGCTTATCTTTTGTTTGAACCAATTTAAACCACTCATTCTTCACCATCAAAAAAGAATGACGGTTCTGATGATTTGTATCAATCCTATGAGATTTCTGCAAGTGGTCAATCAATCAATCGAAATAATTCGAATCTAGAAAATCAACATGGTAGCCAACCTGGCGGTTCTGGATAGGCTAGCAAGAATAAAAGTTCGGATTATACATAACGTACGTTTTGAAATAATGTTTTTTATGTGCTACTTTTTTTGATAGAGACATTACTGACGGAGAATATTGCACCAATATATTAATAATCATCATTGTTTATTATAATACAGCTGAAGTCAGACACAGAAAAGAGCACCATTTTCTGAATATAAAATCATATTTTTGAAAGAAATTACTTTGTAAAATTATTTGTTTAATTAATATTACACACAAAAATAAATTAGAAAGTCAGAGCTAGACAAGTTTTTGAGAAATTTGCGTTGAACGTTTTCAAGGAAAACATGAAAACCTGTCACTCGTTGCTATTGTAAAGAGCCTTCTAATTCAAAAATTCAGCTTTTAAAATTATATATTTATCACGAATTTTTACAAAAATATTTAAAATTCAAAGATTTTTCGGGTTTCAAGCGTGTGAAAGACTAAGAATCTTGCCGACGTTTTGCACACGCTTGAAACCCGGAAAAGCTTTAAATTCTAGATTTAAATTTATCATAATGCATCAACGTGAAAGCATTAAATCCAGAAATATTTTAATCCAAAAATATAAGAGTTACATTTTCAATAGAAAAAAATTTGAAAAATTGAGGAAAAACAAATTTTGAACAAAAAAAATAATATTTCCGACAGAAAGATGAACTTTTGAGCCAAAAAATTAATTTCTAACGAGTAGTTAAATTTTCAAACAAAAAAGAGGATTTTTCAATGAATAATGCAAAAGTAGATATTTTAAACTAGAAATTAATATTTCAAGTAAAAGAAAGGAATTTTCAACCTAAAAAGACCAATTTTTAAACAAAACAGTTAAAATTTCGAATCGCAAGGGATGACTTGATAACAAAATTGTTAAATATATAACAAATATTCCAAAATTTTCTAGTTCTTTCCTGACCACTAAAATTCAAAGACCTGAATATTATTCACATAACAAGCTTAACAAGAATCTTTTATGAAATAAATAAAAGAATTTCAAAATGAACATTTTTTCAAATTTGTGGTTATTTCTTACCAATAAAATTAGTTGACTTCTTCCTGTTTTTCAAGTTTTTTTTAACCTACGGCCACCCTGTGATGATGCTGTTTTCTTTTCAATCAACATATTGATATTATTTTTATATTTTTATTTATTTTTTTATTTTTTTTTTATTTCCACGTTCCAAGTGAAATTCAACCAGAGCTTGAAATTTGGAAGAAATAATGTTTAGTTTAGACTTCGAGGTGATGTCTTTTAGTTTTTCATAATTTATTTTAAAGCAATGATGCACAAGGTTTTATATGATGACATTAGCTCAAAACTGCTATTGACAATTTTTATCTACTAGGTGTAATAGACCTTGTCTATTTTTATATTTTAAAATATTCTTCATTTTTCGAGAAAAAAATACATTCCTTAATCATTTCATTATCAATTTTGAAGTTAATATTGCACAATGGAAATAAATGTCAATGTTAGTAATAATTTAAATATAAATTCAGAAGTTTTTAAAAGACTACATTTTTCTCATCAAATTAATGCGTCTTACGTTTAATGAAATAAATCTTCTCAATTCAGAAATATATCCTACTTCTAAAGTTACATATTCATAATTGATGACCTAAAGATATTAACACATACAGGCGATGTATTTTTTCTCCTTGAAAGTTTTTACAATGTCCTAAGATAATACTTGTGATAAAGCATCAACGCCTAAATGACACTTTTCTAAAAAATTTGATCACATCAGCTTGCGGTATTTTGAATAATGCTCTTCAAATTTTTTGAACTGTACCATACAGCTATTTATTACGAAACCTAACTCTTGGAACATCTCCCAGGAATTACAGAAAAGCTTATTTCATAATATATACCATTATTATACACGTTACAAAAAACATGCTTCAATGCAAGAGACTTAACATCAAGCTTTTAAAAATCAAAAACCTCACAAATTTTAAAAAAGTAATTATATGTATGTCAGATACCCATACGACCCTAATGCCAATGAAAGAAAGGAGAATATCTTTTTTTTTAGAAAAAAAATTGATAAAAATAATTTTTAATTCATTAATTCATCTTTTGAGAAAAAAAATACATTCCTCAAGGCCATGTGGCGAGTGGGTCACGTGACCGTCTACCTACCTTACCAAAACTTTTTTATTTGTATACTAATTTTCGTACGAATAGCCATATCAAGTTAAAAATTTGGGACCATAAATAAGAAACACTAAGAAACGCGGCTCTGGTCCTAAATTTTTATATTCATAAAAAAAGTTTTTTTGTCAATATTTTTTTGTTGCTTTTTTCATAATTATAAAAATTTAGGACCAGGGCCGCGTTTTTTAGTGCTTTCCATTTATTATCTCAAATTCTCAACTCGATGTGGCTATTCGTGTGAGAATAAGTTTACAAATAAAAGAAGTGTGGGTAAGATAGGAAGCCGGACACGTGACCCACTCGTAACATGGCCTTAATTATTTTATTATAAATTTTGAAGATATTCTTGAATAATGCAAAGGAATGCTAGATTTTGTTGCAAAATTTGTTACATAAATTCAAAATTCTTGATAAGACTACACTTTGCTTGTCGGAATAATGCTTCTCGCATATGAGAAATAAATCTTTACAATTGAGGAATATATCAATTTCATTGCAGAAGTTACGTGTTCATAATTGACGAAATAAAAAATTGGTGATTTTTTCCTTGAAATGTTTTACAATCACCTAGGAATGAACTCATGTCTGCTGCATATATTAGCGAGTGAATTTCTAAAAAATCATGAGTTTCCTCTTACAAGATTTAAAAAGAAGTCAGTTTTACTTGCCTACGCAGAAATGAGGTGTTTTTTCGCTTCTTTTGTCATCATCATGTTTTTCTTCAATGAAATTGGTAAATATAATAGTAAGAAAGCCAATTGGAATACAATACAGTTAATACAAATAACAAAAAATCTACATGTGAAAGGATAGTCTTATGCTGTTGGGTAAACAGAAATGGCTTTCAAAATTAAAGTTCATAGTGGTTTTACTCAAGTCAAAGTTCTCAGATCTAGGTACTGCTCATACAGCAAATTCTTTTCACAAAGTTCAACGTTAATATGATTTCAATTAGAATAGTACCAACAATTACGATATTAGTATTTTGAAATAAATTTTTAACATTGCAAATTTGTAGTCACACAACGGAACCCTTTGATTGTTTCGCTAGTCGGGCGAACGGCGGGGGAGGGTAACGTAAAATTTTATGGTAAGGATTGAGGATCCGAATCGAGGGAGCGATTTTGGAACTAGAAAACTTCATTTCGAAAAATAATAAACATAATAAAATAAAAAGAACGTTGCGCCCCGCGGCACCCTGAAGGTCCCCGACGACGGGTATTGCATATGATTTTAGTATGTGGATGATGACACGTTCACCCTCAATCGGCACCCTAGAGGTCCTCTCGAAGGCAAACTGTCGGTCCCCGATGAAGTGTGAGGTGTACGTTGTGAGGGTAAGGACACATGCACCCTAGAGGTTCCCCCGAAGGTAACCTGCAGGTCATCGATGAAGGGTAATGTGTACGGTGTGGGTCTGTGTATGCTGGAAATAATGGTATCAACTAAAAAATTATTCTTCCGTTCTATAGAAGAGGTATACTTTATAAGTGATTTCTTTCGTACTCATACGCTTCAATTCTTTCGTACTTATACGCTATATTGCTTGAAAGCTAAAGTTGAAGTAGAATGAGGAAGGGATAGTGGGTATGGCGAAAAATAAAAAAAACTTTATTTATTTGTCTTCCTATGACTGCAGCGGATCAAGTCTGGGGGCCAGAGGCAACGGAAGGTAGATTGGCAGGTCAATGCGTACCGTGTGTTGTCAGGAATCACGGTGCTGATTATTTGCTCGTGTTGAGCCTTGCTGTAGAGCCATAGAAGCGTTTAAGAATGGCTGGCTGCGGTGAGATAGCGTGCAATCACAGGCACGAGCGTGCTCCGGTGCTTTGTAGCGTAGTAGATGCGTCGAGAAAGGCGATGCCAACCTTGAACTTCGTATGCCTTCGCAGGAGTGGGTTATCGACCTGACGCGTCGTGTGCCCGTAGAGCGACTGATGATTTCGTGACGCGAGGCCACTTATATTTATGCCTCGACCCGACGGGCAGAGCGCGCCAGTCGGGTGGAACATGGTGGGGGATGGCCGGCGATTGGCTGCTGTAGTGGGGCGGGCAAGCCGGCCGGCTCGCGTCGCGCGGAAGTGGAAAATGTGGTGAAGGGGATAATTGTTGTCTGGCTGTGCCACAACGGCCTAATGGTGGGGCCGTGTTTTGATTCGCCGAGTTTGTGGTGCGAGCGAGATTTATATTTTGTAAGTTTGCCTTTGCCACGTCTTTCCTGTACCCAATTTGTCTCCTTTATTGATTGTGAAATAAGATTATTGAAAACTCTTATGTCTCGTGTATAATTTTAGACGCGTTCGTTGCCGATAGAGGAGGGCATAGAAAGGAAAATAAAAACATTCAATAATTTAAAGCTGCTGCATGCTTGAGGGCGACAAATTCATAAATCTCTCATGTTTGTCTTTTTACAGAATCATCAAGTACGCAAAAAAAAATTAAAGTAAAAAATGCATCTTCTTCCAAGGAAGCTGAAGCTGAGATAAATCTGGAGTTCATCCCTAGATGCGTGGGAAAACCTGACAGTCGTAAACCTAAGGTTACTTTTAAAAACTCCAAGGATCCAGAAGAAACTTACCATCTGTATGGACAATATTATGCCGATCGTGCTGAACCTCCAGTTTCATCAGGAAATGCAGCTCTAGAATTGTATCATCGGCACTTCACTGATCGACCTAACCATTCAGAATATGATCATTATGGCAGACTTGCTTCAAGAGTTGCTTTGGAACAAGCTCACGTTAACTATAAAATACCTTTTTGCCAACATCTTCATCCTCGAGATTCAAGAAGGTCTCCGCCTGGTCATCCAGAGTTCCAGGAATTGCCGTTTGAAAATAATCCCTCAAATGTAAAAGGGCTTGAAGCTTACAATTTGTTAAAAAAATATTATGGACAGGATCCAAATGGAGGTTTTGGATCGGGTTCGGGAGCGGGCTATCACGAGTAACACTTTCAGATATATAAGACAGATATATATTTGAAACCAGTATGGGTATACCGATTAATTGTGTGTGGCTTTTTCAGGGGCAAGGGGTGCGAAAGATCTTACAACTCCTTACCAGGGTAATAGTGATTGTAATTTGGCACAATATTTTGTATTGTAAAGTGATGTACAATCACAAAAATTTTTAGCATTGTACGTGCAATAAATATAGATTCAAGAATAAAAATCATTCTTAAAATCGGATTTACGCCCTTGAAGAAATTTCTTAGATTCCCTGGAAATACTTTCAACTCTTTGAAATCCCGTGAATTCTTTCAAATATTTTATAAATCCTTCAAAAAATTTTAAATTATGTTAAAACGCGTAAAATATTTCGATATCTTACCATAAAATTTTTTATAATATTTGATTATCCTTTAAAATACAGCTGAATCTTGAAAAAAAAATGATATAAATCCAAAATTCTTGATGAGACTACACTTTCCTTATCGGATTATTGCTTATCGCATATAAGAAATAAATATTCGCAATTAAGAAATATATGAATTTCATTGCGGCTCGTTCTACTGAGCGTTTGCAGCACTGTATCGGCTACACAGTGGATGATTTCGTTATAGTCAGACACGGGTCTATCTCCAGCGTCCGCGCGCAGTATACTTCAGTCACCTTGCGTTGCAGAAAATCTCAGGATTAGAATTATCATGTTCAGGAGGTGCTTGTGACTCGACGTAGTACCTGGATTGGATGGATTGGATTACAGTGAATATACAGTGAACATACAGTGAATTTTTAGTGTGGTGAAGAATATACAGTGTGGTGCTAAGACGTGCGAGGCGCATTGCCATACAAGTTTTTTGTATATTGAGAGGCAAAGGCGTTTGGTGCGAAACGCGACACTCAGGAGATAAAGGCGTTAGACGCGCGTCTCCTGTAAAGACTTTTCGCAAATAGACTTCAAACAATGTGGCTTTCGAGCCGCTAAAAGAACTAGAAATGAAGCCCAAAAAGAGACCGCAGTACCTCTCAGCAATCGGTATGAGGTCCTGCAAAACAACAAGGAACCAGAAAGGATGGACGACGACGAGGAAAATAATATAGATGTCAACAAAAGAAACATCAACGGAGCATACAATAACGATGACAAAAAGAAAAAGGAGGAAATACCTCCAATCATCATTACTCACGAACTAAAAGACTACACAGGATTTGTTGCTACACTAGAGAGCTTCATTAAAGGGGATACTAAAATCCACTACTCTCCCCAAGGTTTAGCGTTATACGCTGAAGATAAGACTGATTACGACATAATAATGAAGGAATTGGAAGCTATACATTGTAACTTTCATACATACCCAACCAACGTCATGAAAACCAAAAGGATGGTAGCTAAGGGGCTTTCCTCCATGATACAAGAAGAGATGACAGCAGACTTAAGACCAAGGATAAGTCGTCAGACAATAGGGATAAGTCGCCAAACACTAGGGATAGTACACCAAACACTAGGGATAAGTCTTTTATCCAACCCATCTACCTAATTGACTTTCCGCATGATACGGATCTAAGAAAAGTGAGAAATGTTCGATATTTGTTCTACGTGCGGGTATTTTGGGAAAGATACAGAAACAAAAGAAAAATAACACAATGCCGCAGATCCCAAAGGTTCGGTCATGGAACCGCCTACTGCAAAAATGTACCCAGATGCGTCAAGTGTGACAAATTGCATTTGACAACTGACTGTAAAAAAGAAGAAGATGAACTGGCCAAATGCACCAAATGCAGAGGATCGCATCCAGCCAACTGCAGTAAGTGCCCTGAATACTTGAAGCACTTAACCAAGGTGGAAACTAGACGTAGACCTGCCAATCCGAAGCAGACGCAAACAAGGGCAGCGAAACAAGGGCTGAAACAAAAAGACTGAACCAGATCTGCAATATAGGTAAGATGTTGGAACTCTTTAGGATACTTAATAATAAATGAACCCATTGTAAAAATTACATTGATAGGCTTCAAACATTTTATACAATCTTAACAAATCATGGCTGTAAATAGCTTTGAATTGAAAACATTGAATATGGCTCATTGGAACGCCAATGGTCTTAAAGGTAAACAAAGTGAGATATTAATAAACGCTAGTTGCCTAGAGGCTGTTGCTATTAAACTTTCCGATGGGTTGATAATTGCTTCAGTTTATAATCGACCACAAGCTAAAATAACTCTAAATGACCTGGGCATTTTAAACAAACTTGGCAAAAAACTCTTAATCTTTGGCTATTTTAATGCAAAAAATACATATTGGAATTGTAGAAATAATAATGCAAATGGTAAGATACTTCTGAACTTTGCTATTAACAAAATGTACAAAATTCTAGTTCCGAATGGTCCCACTTTATTTCCCTATAACAAAAGCTCCTCAAGCACGGTTGACATAGGCCTAGTGAGAAACCTTAAATGTGATATTAGTGTAGAAATACTGGATGAACTTAACTCTAATCAGCGCGTCAAAATACATAAGAACACGGAGCCCGAAGAAAATCGGACATATGTCCTTTTCGGAAGTACACCCAAAATATAATAGTATACTTTTCAACCAAAAATAGTTGAATTTTCCATCTAAGAAATGAATTTGTAACTAAAATTGCTACTCATGAAAATTCTTGAAAGGCAATTGATCTTGAGAATCGGATCATTCTGATGCGCAATTTGCTAACCAAATGAAGAATCCGAAATCTATATAAAAGCATTGCATAGAAATTTGATCCAATTTCGTGATCAAATTGATCAACTAGCATTTACTTTGAAATCTGGAATAATACACAATACTTTCGGATATTAGGGAATACTTCAGAAGATTTTAAAATATTATAACAAATATGCCTTTCACATATTTTATAAAATTATAGAATAATATGAACATGAAGCACTTCAAATATTGAAAATCTTTCTGAAGCAATCTTGAATATTTAAGAAAATTAAATTCATCTGGATTAAAGGGTTCTCAATACACCAATAAAATAAAGAAATTGGTTATTTATTTTCATCATAAATAATGATGAAAAATATTTGATATACCAAACTCGATTCCACATTGAGTGAAATTATCTTATTAATTCGTTCAGACTCGTCATATAAAAAGCGAATTCAAATTATGTGGCTCCAGTACATTTCTAATAAACTTATAGTTATACGACTTTGAAAACCATGTCTTATTAACGTGTATTACATTATTCATAAACCGGTTTACGAGTCGCTTTTACTATTTCCACGTATGCCATTTTTCTCCCATAAGAACGTATATTACACGTGTAATCAGTGACCCTGTGTTTATTCTATACCGGCTCGATGCTTTGTTACCCAGCCTTCTTTCTCAGCTATTCTATCGCTACACATCATGAATAAGATACTTTGACTGTGTGAAATCATTTATAGAAAAGTCAATTTCAACTTCAGATTCAAAAATTTTATCACAGCATTTTACAAAAAACCGTCCAATAGGACACAGTACTTTCTTAAACTAAGCACGTGAAATTGTCACTGGTTGAATCAGTTTTTCTATTTATTGCTGGTGAACCGGCGATTTTTCGATTTCAACTGGGTGAACTAGTAAGTAACTAAACTAAAATAGCTTTACTGAATATACCAGTGACGCTAAATGATAGATTCAACCACTGATACAGCGCTCCTCGCGGACAAGAGATGAACCTCCAGTCGTACGGTACGTGCATGTCGCCGGTCGGGTCTTTGCATTTCTCAAGTGAAAACGAACCTTATTGTGTACTAGTGTTTGCTTGAAAAATATTTAAGAGTTTGTGTAAAAAATATTTGGTGCCTGGCTGCAATAAGCAGAAGATGAGTACAGAGTCAATGGATGGCTCCTACAAGCAATAAAAACAATATATGCTGGTAGCAAAGCGAGTGTAAGAGTAAATGGGAAACTGACTGACTGGTTCGATATTATGCAGGATGTTAGGCAAGGATGCGTTTTGTCCTCATGGCTATTTATTGTATTCATGGACAAGTGTTTAAGAATGGCCTTCTTCGGCGAAGAAGGTGTGGATCTCGGGACAGTAAGGGCACCTGGGTTAGCGTTTGCAGATGATAAGGGAGCGTCCATTAATTACGTAAGGCTTTTAAGTAGGGGAGGAGGTCAGCGAAATCTTACGCACATGTTAAAGTAATATAAACTTTCTATATAAAAATCCTTGAAAGTGGTGGGGAGGGGGGAGGGTCTGAAAATTTAAAAATAATCCTTGCGTAATTGATGGATGCTCCCTGAAGTTGTTATAACAGAGTCAATCGAAGACTTGCAAAGAATGTTGAGCATACTGATTACAAACATGAAAAACATAGGCCTCAAGATTAACGTAAATAAAAAAAAATTATGGTGTCTGAAGGAAAGGGTGAGAAAACAATATGCAAAATTGTCTTAAACGATAAAAGAATAGAACAAGTTGATAAGTACGTACTACGTTTATGTTGGAAGCCCATTCACAAATGACGGAAAGATAAGATAGAGAGTTAGATAGGCGTATAAACGAGGGTAAGAAGGTTATCGATAGATCTGGACCCATTATCAGAAGTAAATACATATTAAGTAAAGCTGAAAGGGCAATACCTAACTCTATATTTATACAGACTGTGCTGTACGGTAGCGTCACCTGGACCTACCAAGAAAATGATAAGAGTAAAATCAACGTAATTAACATGAAATTCCTGCTCATGATGTAAGGTAAAACGCTGATAGACAACGTGAGTAATGAGATAATCCTCGAAGAATGTGGTTTAGAGGAAACACTGTGGACATATGTGAAAGAAATTCGAGATAAAGTTGCGAATAGCTGACTTCTCCCATTTTCTTCAAATTTTCTTCGCGAAAATTAGTGATGCATTGATTTTCAGGCGGAAAACCCCCTAAAAAATCAAAGTTTTTTGCGTTTAGCTCAGCCAATACGCAAAATTTTGCAAAATATTTTAATACAAAGTTGTAGACTTCAATGAGATACACATTTTTTGTTTCAATGCCATAAGCCGTCCGCGCCCATAGTACTCACGGGCATTTGTTTCTAGCGTGCATTCATTATTTTCGAGGTTTGCTTCTCCCGAGACCTAATTAAGATGGATGAAGCATATAATATTCTCAGTTTGAGTATGATTCTCTGAAAAAGAAAAAAAAACACTTCAGTGGTTGCGACAAAACGAACTCATTTCAATTGAACGATTATGCTCAAGACACAAGAAGAAGATGAATCTTTTGGAATCTGAAATGACTTGCGGCCAGTTCTTGTGTTATAAAACAGGCAAGTATCGTCACACTAATACGTGGTTTGAGAGGTGCCACATTTCCGCAGGGGCCTGTATGCTCATTTCTTACTGTTTCGCTGTAGGCTTCAATTTTGAACAAACGATCCGGGAAAGCAGCACTGTAAACGGCCAGTCGATTTCGCGAGAAACTGTTGCAGACCGCTTCTCTTTTTGTAGGGAGATCTGCATCGTTGCTCTTGACAGTCACTTCAAAGAGGAAGGTCGAATCGAAGGTGTCGGTGAAGTAGGTGAAATAGATGAGTGCAAGATCGACCGTCGAAAATACAAGCGAGGACGCGTAGTGGAAGAATCATGGATCCTCGGAATGATCCACAGAGGACATCCCGAGTAAAAATATTTGTTCATGATTTTGTCTTGGGTAAAGACTAATCCAAGATAATTTCAAGTTAGGCTGTATGTCTAGCTCGTGTGACGGAACCAGACTATTTTTGATTTCTTATGACGAATATTTTGACTTGGAAAGGACCTAAGTCTAAGTCTAAGAGATTTATAACTCGAAGGCAAGCCAAACGGCTCTCAAGGCCTCCGAGGGTCACCACTAATCCGCTTTGAATTTTACAGAATGTTTATATTATTTATCTTCATGGTATTTATTTTGTATGTATCAATAACTTTGTTCATCTGCAATAATTATGTTCTTTGGATGGCGAATCTAAAAATGGAACTGAGAGTTTTAATCTTTTTATGAAAAATTTTATATGCCTGTAGTTGTTGAGACGGACAGGTTCAGAATTTTTAATTTAAAAAGCAGTTATTACAAAATCACAATATTTATCGGTTGTAAAATTTTGATCCTTGGCAG
The DNA here is from genome assembly GCA_011634705.1 of Andricus grossulariae. Lineage (NCBI taxonomy): Eukaryota > Metazoa > Arthropoda > Insecta > Hymenoptera > Cynipidae > Andricus > Andricus grossulariae. The sequence continues at coordinate 44,734,878 of JAABKJ010000755.1, read as the reverse complement.
ATGTCAACTCTTTGATCTCAACCTATTTGGGAATGGCAGACCCTCCCGGTAGTAATAAAACCAATACATAAATTATCCTTCTGTGTCTCAAGACAAGTCTACCTGGCCTTTTCTTAGCACTGCTACAGTCATAAACGTAAGACATGTCTGTATATCTCCAATGTCTAGCTGGTGAGACGGAACCAGACATCATGGTCTTGACATATTGAAGACATTCAGAACAAAATGAAGACCAAATATTTTTACGAGGGTAGGGGTAGGGGTTTGACCAACATTATTTTTGTAACCAGTCACAGGGGTGGAGAAGAAAGGAAGTAGGGGAATGTAGGTGGAGTAGGGGAGGGGGAGGTTTAAACGACATAATCAACTTCTTGATAGGCTAAGACACTACGCCTAATGTGACTAATTTTTCTTGCAAGTCGTAGTTTAGTCACGACGGACATAATGGAACAGTTAAATTTTCATTTAAAAAAATTTATCTTCAACAAAAGAAAATGTATTTACAACCTATATAGACGAATTTTCAACAAAATACATGTACGTTTAATTTTTAACGAAGAAAGATTTCTCAGTCAAGAAGGAAAAAAAATTCAACTAAACTGTATTTTTTCAACAAAATGCATGAATCTTCAAATAAAATTATTAATCTTCAATGAAAAAAAAATGTTCAACAAAAGAGTTCAACTTTCAACTAAAGACTTGAATTTTCAATCAAAAAGATGAATTTTTAATCAAAAAGATGAATTTTCAATTAAGAGGAATCATTTTCTACAAAAAAGATACATTTTCAAAGAAACTGTAATAGTTAGATTCTCAGTTAAAAAAATTTATTTTCAGCTGAAAAAAATGAATTATCCACAGAAAATTTCAATTTTAACCCAACATAAATAATTTTTAACGCAGTAGCTTAACCAAGTTGTTGAATTTTCAAGTCCAGAAGGTAAATTTTCTATAAAAAAGTGGAATTCTCAAGCGGCAAAAAGAAATTTTCAACCAAAAAAAAAGTTAATTTTGAACCAAATGGTTGAATTTTCAACCAAAGTAGATGAATTTCAAACCCAAAAAGACGAATTTTCATGTAAAATGTTGAATTTTGAACCAAATGATTGAATTTTCTACCAAACAACAAAAGTTTTAAACAAAAAAGATTAATTATCAAGAAAAAATATAATAGTAGATTTTCGACCAGAAAGAATTAACTTTCAACCACAAACAGTTTAATTTCTAACCAAAGAGATGAATTTTCAAACAAAATAATGAATCTTTAACCGGAATAGTTAAATTTTCAGCTGAAAAAATTAATTTTCAACAAAAAAAAAAACGAATATTAAACTTTTGATATTATTTTTTGTTTACTAAAAGAATTTTTATAATATAACTAGTTTTGACTACCACTTCTGGAAGATTGGCAATTTCCTAGAACCAACAAGGAATGCTGAAAAAAATTGAATTTCAGAATTGTAGAAAAATTCAAATTTTCATATATTGGGCTGTAAATTAGTTGATCTTGAAAGTCGCAATTGATGCGCAATTTGATGATACACTTGTGTTGATCAAACTGATCAACTGGTATTTACTGTGGATGCAAATCGAATTACTATTTTTATATTAGGCATCACAATTTTTGCATCTTCAAGAATTTTCTATGCAAGAAAATGACTCTTCTTCGCAAGAAGCAATCTTAAAGTAGAAATAATTTTTTCGAAGATATAAGGTTATTCTTGTAGAGCTCAATCTGTACTCTCTTCAAAATTGTTTTTCGATCATTATAGTTGTTATCTCCTTCAGTAATCAATTTCCTTATTGCCTCTCGAGAGGCAGGAACTCAATAATAACCATTACCTGGCTTTACAACCTAATCTAATTCCAATGCAAGTGCTCGAAGGTAATACTAATTTCAATATAGATCATCCTCCACAATGAATAGATCAAACTTCTCCGATTCGTGTCAGGCCTTAAAATGCTCTCATTGTAAAAGTTTATTAAGAGTAAATACCAGTTGATCAATCTGATCCAAAAATCGGATAAAATTTATATGCAACTGTTTTATACAGGTTTTAGATTTTTTTTGGTTCGAAAATTGCGCATCGCAATAATCCGATTCTCAGGATCAATGTTGCCTGTTGTGAATTTTCATATGTAGAAACTGTCGAGTGTCAATTCTTATATGACACATCCAAGTCATGGCCATTGAGATTTGAAAACTGAGCTTTTAAAGAAATTTTATACATTTTTTTACAAAAAATCATTCAGTTTCGACGAATATGTAAATCTAAAGTCCAGTATCAACTGTTTTGCATTTGAAATTAAAATATTTTTTGACTAAAACATCAGCTTTTACATTTTTTGTTGAAAATTCTCTTTTTATTTGAGATTTAATTACTTAGTTGAGAGTTCAACTGTTTTGTTAAATATGCATTATTGTGGTTGAAGATTTATCATTTTATTTCCAAATTCATCTCTTTGATTCAAGGTTATGTAAAAATTAATTTCGGATTCGAAAAAGTGGATCATTTTAATCCAAGGTTGTTAATCGGAATGATGTGCAACTGTTTGATATCCCAGGATTGACTGTGTTCATTCAGAAAAATATGCATTGGCTCTCAGTCAAAAAAAAAAGTTTCCTTAATTCAAAGAAATTTCTTTTTAGTCAAAGGAATTTCTTTGGTTCAAAGAAATGGTTCATTGTTCAAACGAAAGTTTTAATTTAGTTTAAACTGATTTTCTTTTGAATTTATTTTTCGTTAAATGAAAAAAATTATGACAAAGAGACGGTTTCTTCAATTCAAGACCAATATTTTTCTGAGTGTTTTTAAAGTTTCTTTGTTGTTAAATACCAGGGAAAGACTCTGTATAAAAATTCCTTTCTTGATTCCAGAGCACCTGTAATTCCGTCAAGATAACCTTCCTTCGTGCGGAATTTGGTTTACCTCCTACCTCCCTTTTATACATTATACGCGAGTTACTTAAGCCTCCACAAACAAACTTTCTGACTACGAACCTGTTCAGTCTGTTCAAGATAAACCACTCTCGACTGAAACCATTTGTAGTCCCATTTCCTGCATGGAATTCGTTTCACGTCGATTATGTGGGAACTTTATATTCCATGTGTAATTTAATTCTATTATGGATATTGCGATATGAAGCATAACACCAACTGCAAAGTGGAATTATAAAATTGCGGGAGATTTTAAATAGATATTTATTTCTGTTCTTGATTCGGTTCGATTGATGTAATTCGAGTTCTCTGATCAATTTCATGATTATATACGATCCTGTCGTACTTGTTTTACTGACCGATACATGCCGTAATGTCATTTTAAATGAGAGAATATTCCAAAGAAATGTATTATTACTCAAATGTCGTTTTACAACTAGTTGATAACATTATTTAGTTCTGATAACTGGCAGATAAGAATGAAGTTATTATCATAAAGTACTTGAAGTTTAATAATCAAAATCTGCGATACAACTTTCTCGTACACAGATATATCCAAGTGGGAGTTAATGGTCAACTGTCCCAAAAAGTTGAACTTGAAAATAGAGTTCCTCAGGGATCAATCCTCAGCGTTACATTATTTTTGGTGACGTTCAATGACGTCACAGAGAACTTACCCAAACCAGTTAAAAACAGCAAATTCGCAGATGTCATCACGATCTATTGCAAAAGGAAAGACCTACAAACCTCATAAGAATTAACACAAAAATGTCTAAATTCCCTTCAGGATTGGTCCGATATTACCGGCTTCCAATTCTCGACTGCAAAGACAATGTGCATTCTTTTCTCCACAAACAAGTCCCAGTTCAGGAAACCACTACTCTACCTCAATAATAATGAGCTAATAGTGACTGATATCATCAAAATCCTAGGTCTAATCTTCGACAAGAATCTCACATGGTTACCCTACATCAACCATCTCAAACTTGGGTGCTGACGAAAACCTAATCTCTTAGATGAGCCGGTGAGCCTTCCTTGCGGTTATCAGAAGGAAAAAAACGAACGCTATCTCATGCTGCTGAGCTGGTTTCTGAGACAGATAACCCTGCCTACCATCGCACCTTTGAATGAATTCACCAAAATAAATACGAGGAACGTGACAAATATTCAAAAAGGTGGCAAATGTAAAACTACCAACTATCGTACAAAGAAGACGACATATATATTCACCATAGGAAATCCCTATCTAGGCTCTCCACGTATTACCTAAAAATCAAACCAAAGCAATGGAATACAAGGATATCTTTGACAATCTTATTAATAACTTCTCCAAGTATATCCAAATTTACACTGGTGGATCTAAGTCAAAAACAAGAACGGGATGGGGAAAGTAACTCCTAAGAGAAAGACAAAGTACAAACTGCCACACTCTTATCCAATATTTGGAGGTAAAACGTGTGCATTTCTAAAAGCTCTTGAATTTATAGAAAAATCAGAGGACAAACATTTCATAATCTTCTTAGACTTTCTGAGTACCATTGTAGCTGTGAAGAATTTCACTAAATTTGACTGTATAACCCCAGCTATCCACATTATCTAAATCAAAAAAGACTATATCGTCTACTGGACAGTCTCAAAATAATACTTACGGATTCAAAATTATTCCAAAAAGTAGTAGGTTTCCTTTATGAAATAGGTCTTTTACATCAAATATAGTTTTGTCAATATTATTATAACCTACTATAATATTAACCTTATTAATTTGACCGAGCTTTTAATGTATACCTCTATGTAATACTTGTCTGTAATTGTGGTCACTAATGAACTTGTAGTTGATGCGACCTGAAGTATGATTAAAAATACATTTGTGATCATTCTAATTACAGGATTAGAACCATTCAAAATTGAAATGGTTAAAAATTAATTATTTTGAAATTGAATCAGCTTTCTGACAAATTAGTTTTTCTATGATTTTGAGAATCAAAGTTATATTACTGTGGATACCATTTTAAAAAAAGTTATCTTCAATGAAAAAGTTCTTAAACTTACAACAAAAACTTATTTTAAAAATGTTTTTTTCAATTGATTTTTCCGTACTATCGCTTCTTACCAATTTTCGAAGAATGGTTAAATTTGAATGAATAATGGCTAATTTATTCAGGGAACATATTCTCTACAAATCTATTGTTTTCAATTTTGAAAGTGAATTTTTCTGTGGCTGAAATCGTTAAAACAATTTCTTTTAAAGAAAACACTTTTTAATCAAATAACTATATTTGAAGATTATTTACTTATTTTTAAAATCAAAAATAGTGAAGCTTTATGGAGTGTTGGTCCTGTTAAAAAAATCCATGGTTTATTAAAATTCAACCATTTGTTCAAATTATAGAAAACTTTTTTCCCCAGAGACCTGATTTTTAGCACGACTACTACCATAAAGAAAAAAATCAATCTTTTTAAAATAATTTTTTTTTCTGAATTTCAAAAGGTTCACAACTTAGTAAAATCACATTTTCAATTGTGATTTTCAACAATTGTTAATTTGAATAATGAAACATTGCAAATTTTAAAAATTTCAAATTTGATTCTATACGAAGTTGCAGAATTTCCAATTGCATAAAATTGGAATTTGTTTCTAAGTTTTCAATTACAATTTATTCCACCGGTATCATTGAAATTATTAAATAAATTAAAAAATCAAGTTTAATGCAAAATATGCTATTATTTATAAAAGTTTTCAACATTTAAATGTGTAAAATCTTTAAAAAATGTTATCAGAGAGTAATAATAAGGCTAGGTAAAAAGGCTGAAATTAATCGAATCATTTAAGTGGAGAAAAAAAGTTGTTCTTAGACATTAAAAAAAAAAAAAACATTTTTAAAACCGATGAATGTTCTTCTGCTCGTTTTTTAAATTAAAAAATGTCGCCCCATTTTTGATCTTAAGATCCTTAAAGGAAAGAAGCTCAGCATTCTTTTGAGTCTAAAAAGAAAAAAATGGTCCAAATTCGAAGAATCTGATATTTATTTCGAAAAATGCTTATGATTAATGGAGAGGGAAAATCTAATTCCCCCACCCCTTCCCCACCTTGATAAATATTTCTCTTAATGGCAAACATTTGTTTCCATAAATTGGCATCCAGTAGAACTACACTTCGTTGAAGTTGGAATACGATCAGAGAAATATGGCTTTTTAGGTTGGATCACTTCAGAAATAATGACCCCCAGATATACTGAATATTAGTACTTTAGTACTCCAGACAGTTTTTTAAATGAAATTTTATTGCTTATTATAATAATATAATGCCTCAATGTGAACTTTAAATTTTTAATTTAATACAATGAACAATGATCGCTCTTCGCTCTTTTATGCTATAGGAGAGATTATAAATATTTTCGCCAATGTTTTGAAAACTGAGCATAGGACGGTAAATATATCCAAGTAACAATTATTCGCTGAATAGGGAGAAAAATCACTCATGATGGTGCACATTGAAAAATACTTATCTTTGTTTATAATTAAACACCGGTGTTCGGAATAAGTGTTGAATCTTTTCTAAGAGATGTTGCAATTGAAACTTTCTTCTAGCGTAACAAGGCTGAATTTCTTACATACCAGTAGATAATCGCTGCCTGTAAGTGGGTAGTATCCTTCTTTTTTGAAAAACACAAGTTTAAGAAACCTTTTCCGGATTTCTTCAAGTGCATTCAGGTGATACCTCTGACTCGGTTCTCACATGGTCAAACCGTATTCCAATTTATATCTGACTATAGAGATAAAAAATGTGACCATGGTATTGTTATTCTCAAGAATTTTACAAGATCTGGTTATGAAACCTAATGTTTTAGTTGTCGAATTAATTGTTGCTTTAGTCACGATCATATTTCAGATCTGAGCTCAGTTTAATGCAGAAGTCATTTATGGTGACTACTCTTATTAACTTGCTATTTCCCAACTGGTATTCAAATTCTGTAATAACCTCTGAACGTGAGAAAGTTATGACTTAAAATTTCTCACTGTGGTCTAAAAACCATTTGCTAAAATTATTAATTTTTTCTTAAAGTTGCATACAATCTCTTATTATTCAGATTTTTTTTACAGATTTTTATTTCATCCGCAAAGATTGAAATTGGTGTTATTTCACTTGTTACCATATCCGTGACCTAAATTACATACATCATTGGTCCTAAATTCAAAGTTAGCAATAAGTTTGTGTGGAACATCCAGCCGGTCAAGTTTGCTTACCAGCACCTTATAACTAAGCTCATCGAAGACTTTCGAGAAATCTTTATATATAGCACAAAACCACGTTGCTGTGGACGAAGTAGCGGCTGTAAACTTTCAGATAATTTTTGTGCTAAGAATTTCTCGAAAACCTACAAAAAGTTGCACAAAACCGACATTGGCTTGTGATTGATCTCTTGCTATGGTCCATACTTCAGGCCTTTTAGGAAATTTAGTTTCTTTTTGAAGATAAGTTTTAGATCAAAGTTAGAGGTTTTGACAATGTACATGCAAATTTACTGATTAAAACGCAAGGTGTCTAGTCAGTTATCTAAAATTTGAAGAACATTCGCTTCATCAATTTGTGAAACTTTCGGTTCTCTGGTAAAAGTAGGGTAGGCTTAGCGATAATTTCTTTAACTTTAATATTTAGCGTTTGCTAACATTAATATTTTAGTTAATAAAGAACTGAATTGAAGCTAAGAATTGTTTGAACCTGTAGTAAAATATAAGTTATATAATTTAATTTGGGCGTAATTGCTTGAAATTTAATTAATTTGGAGGCAGGAGACAAGGTGTCCCTAATATCTTTGGACCCAAACCTTCCTCCAGGCACTTCTTAACAGCAGCGACGCCGCGCCGAGGGTCGATATCGCTAATGCATGGCACCTGTTCTCAACTGGAAGATGTGTGGTCACAGAATGCGTAACGAATGCCATTCATTACATTCATTCATTGTTTTCTCTCCTGTCGACGTGGTGGTCTCCTCCAATTAAATCAGGGCCACATTTTTTTCTTTCTCAGCTTTATCAGCATAATTGCAATACAATGTTAACATGATAAATTCACCGCCTCTGCATGAGGCGTGTGAAAGCGTCGCACAGTCTTTGATGTGAGTAAAATAGAATAAAACAGGCAGGAAGTCGCTTTTATGGGCCGACGTGTAACCTCGAATGGTCTTGTTTTTAAAGTTGTTCTCAAGTCCATGGAAATTTAGTTTGCTGCAGGAATACAAAATTTATTTATTTGACATCAGCAACTGGTACAAAAAAAATTTGGCACGACTGCTGAATAACCTCCCGAATTTTTCTTCTGAGAATGAGAATAAAATACCTTAAAATAAACAAGAATGTTATTCCAATCAGATTGCAGTTTGAAGTTCTTCCATATATTTCGAATAATAGGGATTCAGAGTGGCCACTCAAACTTCACAAAAAAATCCAGCCTGTTTTCCGGTTTTCACCGTCAAAAATTACATTTTCTTCTTTATATTTTAAAAACAACTAACCGTTTTAGAACTCCAGGGTAAAATATATGATGTATATTATTGTAAAACTGATTTCAGACATCACAGCCCAAAATGCTCTCAAAATAGGGGAGATAGGGTGATTTCCCAAAAAAACAGGAGAATAAATTAGTTTGAATAACATTAATGTAAGTCTCATTTTCCTAAGATTTCAAGTTTAAATATATTGGATTCTGAACAAAATAGTGGAATTTTTGACCAAAAAAGTCGAATGTTTTAGAACAAATTTGACTTTTATGCTTGAAAAGATGACTTTACAACAAAAATGTTCATTTTTAACTAAGAAAGACAAATTAAAAAAAAAATAATAATTTTTAATTAGGCGGTAGCATTTATTTTTGAGGAAAATAGTTAAATTTTCAGCAAAATAATTCAATTTTTGACCTAATAGTAGAATTTTGAACCAAACCAGATGAATGCTAGACCAAAAATATGACAGTATACTTTTTATTCAAAAACAATTAACTTTTAAACATGAAAGAATAATTTTTAACGAAAAAGATTAATTTTCTATCAAAAGATGAATTTTCAATTTAAAAGGGCAGATTTTCTATCCAAAAAGACGAATGTTCAACAAAATAGTTAATCTTTTAACAAAATAATGAATTTTTCCACCAAATAGAAGAATTTTTAATCAAATAATATATAATAATCTGTACCAACAATATGATAGTAGACTTTTCAATTAAAAAGAATTTTCTTTCATGTTTCAAACATAAAAGATTAATTTTGAACAAAAGAGATGACTTTTTTACCAAAAGATGAAACAGTTGAATTTGCAACAAAATGATTTTTCAAGTATGTAGTAGAATTTTTAACCAGAAGAGATGAATTTTGAAACAAAAATATGATAACAATAGAATTTTTATTAAAAAATAATTCACTTTCAACCAAAAAAGACGACTTCTCTATCAAAGCATGAATTTTCAATCTTAAAGGACCAATTTTCTATCCAAAACGATGACTGTTCATCAAAACATACAAGTTTTCAACCAAAAGAGATGAATTCTGAACCTAAAATATAATAGTAGACTTTCCAATGAAAAAGAATTTACTTTCAACCAAAGAAGACGACTTTTTTAACAAAAGATAAATTTTCAGTCCAAAACGACCAATTTTCTATCCAAAAAGAGAAACTTTTAACAAAACAGTTAAATCTTCGAACAAAAGAGATGATATTTGTACAAGAAATATAATCGTACACGCAGGAAAAACTAGGGTTTCTATTAGAACCAATTTTTGATTCCAAAGTAGCTGCAACAAAAAGGAAACTCTCTTGCTGAAAAGGAAGCCAAAATGATAAATGGTTTCTAAATGAACCCAAAGTGTGGATTGAAACGGCACTAGGAAAAATTTAATGAAGAAACTAAAATTAGAGATATGAGTCATTCTTGAAAGGGAGCTGGTGCAAATGAAATATGACAGTTTTTGAGGTTATATTGAAAATCCGACGTTTTCAACTGCGCATGTATCAAAAAAGCGCGGTACTATTTCAAATTATATAATATACACTTGCAATATTACGTTAATATTATAATTTTCAGGAAGATGGGTCTTCTGTCATTCAGTTTAATTAGTTTTTAAAAAGAATAAAAAAGGTTTGTTAATATTTATCTGTATGATTATTTATAGCATTTATTGCTTTCAAATAGGCCCGCGCTTTTTGGCACATGTGCAGTTAAAAATATGAATAGCAATCTGTCGCATATCAACGAACTAAAAGGAAACCCCAAAAAGAGTTCTACTGGAGTCTCATTACCGAACCCTCAGTTTTTTCTGTGCACTTTTCAAATGAAAATAATTAAGTTGCATCCAAAAAAGATCACTTTTTAATAAAATAGTTGAATTTTCAATAACAACAAATTTGCCAACCAAATATTCGGTTTTTTAACCAAAAGAGATAAATTCGGAACCAAAAATATAGCACTATAGCCTTTCCCATAAAAAATAAGTAACTCTCAGCCAAAAAATATAACTTTTTAACAAAATAGTTGAATTTTCAACAAAATGATTTAATTCTCAGACAAATAAAATTTTCAACCAAAAGAGAAGAATTCTGAACCATAAATATAATAGTAGGGTTTTCAATTAAAAAGAATCAACTTTCAATAAAAAGAAGTAAGTCACGTAAGTTTAGTATATGTCCGCGACTTATTAAAAAGTAATATCACCTGATACAAAATTTAAAAATGATTTCTTTAATAAAACTTTGTTGATTTCACTTTTCCACAAAAGAAACACACATTTTCTTGCATTTTTAATTTTCCAATTGGATTCTGTTAGGTAAAGCGTTTTTTATTTCTAAGTAGTGATGAAGATTAATTTAAAACCCTAAGTATATATCTTAAGAGTTGCGTTTAACATTTATGCGCTATTTTGGAAGTCATTCTAGGACTTTTCTTATACGAAATTTTATGAACAACTAAGGGGGTACTTTAAAAATGTTTAGGGTAGTTTTATATTCTTATGTCTTTTCTAATAATTCAAGGCTGACAATACCTAAGGTGTGTGAAAAAAGCACATTACAAATGTTCAACCCCCTATACAGGGTTTTTTTCTCACTTTTGGGAGTAGTATCTTGAACAAAATCAAGGTAAAATTATTTTCCGTGATGCCTACCTATTGATGCCTTAGGCCACGTATGAAACGTTTTCTTTCGAATTTATAAAAAGTTGCACAATTATTTTTACACTTAATGAATGAAAATAGAAAGGGGGTCAGAAATTTTTTTTTTATTATTTAGAGCCACTCTAGTAGCTACCCTGGAATTTGAAACACAACGACTTTTACTTGAAGGAGGCGTTAGTTGGAAAAAATGCTTTTTTTCTTCATTTCCAAAGATTTTCTAACAAAATCTTCTTGATGAATTTATTTGGAAAAAAGACGATAAATCTTTGTATCCTTGGGCGTAAAGCGAGGCGTTAAGTGGCTCCCAGAAAGTAAGAATGAACAGCTTGAACGACCACAGGGGTGGGTGGTCCTTTGTCCGGCAACTGCGGCATTTCCTTCCGGTATAAGATGTCTTGGAGCTCTTTGAAACTTGAAAGGGAAGGCAAAAAAGGAACGTGCTTGACCATTTGGTTACGCGATGAGTCACGTGGCACGATCACATTTACGTCACGTGGCGCCACACATAATGCAGCACGTGTCACGAAAAATAGTCTCAGGATCCAAAAAAATTTCGATTTTACCAAAAATACACTCACCTTTTACAACATTGTTGTCATTATTGAATGCATGATTTTCAGGAAAAGAAGGCATGCTCTTTTCCTACATTCAGGAGATATAAAAATCATTTGCGGTTCAATTATGTTACGTATATGTAAAAAACGATAAGAATTTCCAAAAAATAAATCAGCGCTGTCATTTTTACTGTTCACAATTAAAGAATTGGTAATTGCAAAACTGTGAGGTGAAATAAATTTCTATTTTAAATCTTTCAAATTAAACTATTTCAAAAAAGCATTTGAAATTTCATCATTTTCCATTATACGCAATAATTAATATCGAAGATTCTTCAATTTTGAATATTGAAAATTAAATGAAGATTACAGCTGTCATTTTTATTGTTCACAATAGTAGAATTTGCAATTGCAAATATAGAAAATTGAATAAATTTCAATTTTATACCTTCAAAATTGAACTATGCAAAAAAAACATTCAAAATGCATAATTTGCTATTATGCACATTAAATATCTATGATTCTTCAATTTATTTATTTTGCAAGATTTAGAATTGAAAACTAAACTTCAAATTTCCAAATAAATAATATAAACAAATGAATAAATAAATTTTTATTTATACGTCTCTAAAATTCAAGAGTTTTCAATTATAACTCTATAAAATCGTAGAACTTTGAATAGTAAACCTTTAAAATGTAAGAGATTCTAATTTCGACAATTTAAAATAAAATATTATGCAAATTTTAAGTTTTAAAATTCAAAGTTCTGTAATTTTGCAAATTTACATTTAAAATTTATTTAATTTGCAAAATCAGGAATTGAAAACTGGACTTTTGATTTTCAAAATCGTCTAAATTTTGGAATTTTTATTTATATATCTTTGAAATTAAAGAATTTTAAATGGCAAAACGGGAAAATTTAACTTGAATTTATTTAATTTCAAATTTGAAGAGATCCATAAAAGATTTTCCAAATTACAAACCTTTAAATTATAAATCTTGAAAATTGAATTAGATTTTATTCTATATTTTTAAAATTCATGCATTTTTAAATGTAACTCTTCAAAATTGAAAAACTTTAAATTGGTTATCTTCTATATTGAAGAGTTTTTAATTTTGTCAATTTTCAATAAAAATTTCTGTAATTTTGATGATTTGCATTCAAACTCTCTTCAATTTACAAGATTTAGAATTGGAAATTTGACTTTTGATCTTCAATATCATCAAAATATAACTATTTTTATTTATTCGCCTTTAAAATTAAAGAGTTTTCAATTGTAACTCTTTAAAATTGCAGAACTTTTTAATTTTAATCGTTAAGAATAATTAGTTTTCAATTTTGCCAATTAACAATAAAAATTCTGCAAATTGTAAGTTCTACAATGAAATATTCTGCAATTTTGATGATTTACAGTACACATTCTTTCAATTTGGAAGATTTAAAATTGAAAATTTGACTTTCGACATTTGATCATCAAAATCATGCAAATTTAAGAATTTTTATTCATTACTGTTCAAAATTGGAGAGTTTTTAATTTTGAAAATTTGCAATTAAAAATTATGCATGTTTTAAGCTTAAAAATTAAAAAAAAACGGTAATTTTGGTGATTTGCAGAAATTTCTTCAATTTGGGAGATTTAGAATTGAAAACTTCTTTTAATCTTTAAAATCATCAAAATTTAAGAGTTTTCATTTCAATATTTTAAAAATTAAAGAGTTTTGAGTTGTAAATCTTTAAAATTAAACTATCTAAAGCAAAAAATATTAAAAAATATTGTATTTTAAATTATACACATCAAAAATTTAAGGATCTTCAATTTCAAATCTTCAAGATAGATCTTCTTTAAAAAGATGTTTACAAATTTATCATTTTAAAATATAAGCATTCAAAACTAAACAAATGGGCGAATTTTCAATTGTAAAAATCTTTAAAATGAATCAGAGTCGAAAATGGAAGACGAAATTAGCAAGGCTCAGAATTTCAAAATGTGTTTAAAGAACATCTTATTAAGACATAAAATCCCACATTAACTTAACTATTTTTGTTTACTTCTAATTCTTGCTAGGATAAAATATTAGATTTAGACTAATGTTACAGCTTACTTAAAGCCGATTAAAATTAAAATAAATTATAAGAAAGCCGATGTAGTGGTTTTAATACTTTTTTAATCATATTACTATTACGCATTATATTATATAGTACTTTAAATAGAAGCATATATTTTAATCATTAATTATTATCTTAATTAGTAAAAATATGGATTGAAGTTCTACGATTCATGAATTCAAGTTTCCAGACAAAAATTTCACCTAAAAGAATCGCTCCTCTTTTAATTATTCCTTTTCATATCCTCCGTCCATATTCGAAAATCGATTGACCATTTTTCGGTGGACCTACGTCGGCACTTCTGGTATCTCCAAAGGAATTTAAATGTTTGCGAAAGTTATTAAAACTGGATCTTCGATGTACCGCAACATCGAATGGCATTCGTTTCTGGGCGTTTCGAATCTAAAACCTGTATCAGTAAACTTCTTGATTCATTTAATTAAATTTGGGTGATAAATCGAACTCAATTATTCAAATGATATAGAAAAAAAAAACAGAATGCAATATAAAAAAGAGAAGTTGTTCCATTTTAAGCGTCAGTAAAACCAAATCAAAAAATATACAATTTCAACAAATTTGGGAATTTGAACATTTTAAATGATCATCATTTACAAATACTCGCTGTAAAATTCATTTTATTTTAAAGAAAGAAGAACTGTAAGAACCCTTACGAGTTTCATGCAAATTGGAAACTAACTATGAACTTTTGCCTGATAATAATAAGATAATTTTTTTTTAATCGTGCAGAAGAATCATTATTGCGACCTACTCTTCGAATATTCATCCCTCGTTTGCGCTTGAGAGTTGTGATGAAAATGCAATCAACATTTCGGTACTCCTCAATTGGCACTTGACTTCGTCGGGCTTACATAAAGATATTATAATATTATCCGAGTTTCAACAACCACTACCACTTCCTGGGAGGTCTTGTAAAATTGGACTCACTTCTGCTTTGCACACAAAATCTGCGCCAATGAGATTGATTCTTTTAAATCGAGCTTCGCATTAATTAACTTGCAAACTCATTGCAGTAATATTTTCTCTGATTTTTTAGCATTTACTGGAGCCCGCCATTTTAAGAAACTGCAGAGTCGCTTCGAAAAGAGTATTTTATTATCAACCTCACGGAGAAAAAATCGGGCACACGCCTTAATTAACCTGCAAGTCGATAAACATTCTTTTTTAAATGCCACGTGCCATGAGAAACACTGAATGCTCGCTCTGATTTTTTATATGGGGTACTTCGGATTTTATTTCTGTCGAGCTCTTATTTCTGATATTTTGTTACCTGAGGCAAATTGAAAGCAATTTATAAAAGTTCTTTATTTCTTATTTTTTATGAAGGGATTGAAATGTGTATAGTCTTCGAAATAAAACATTAGACATGCATGAGATACATTTCTTAGAGAATGTAGATTATGATACAATTTTTGTTTGTGTTGAAATTGAATTTTGTAACCTGAACAGGATTATTTTCGAGAATTCGTTGGAAAAAGTTGAGTCTTGAGAACGCAATGAGTAATTAACTATAAAAGTAAGTCAAGTTTTTAAAAAACAATGATTTGTGACAGAATATGTGTGCTCTCCTTTGGTCCTGCCTTTAGTTAGGGAACAAATTTTACGTTTAGTAAAAAGTAAATATTTAGTAATATTAAATGAGTGGCGAATGTAATAGTGTGAGCAAAATGTTCATACAATTACGCAATATATAAAATTCTTCATCAAATCTTTCAAAATTTAAATTTTCATATTGAAAGCCTTGATAGTCATTTTTATATTTAAATCTTCTAAATTGTTTAGTTTTAATTTTAGTCAGTTTTTAATGTGATAATTATTTATATAAATATTCTGAAATGTTTGGTTTCAATTTAAACCGTACAAAATTGTTTAGTTTTTTTTCAAGTGAATTGAAAACAATGAAGTTGCTTCGAACGTTTCGGCAAAGAATAGTGGCCCTCATCAGTGAACTTTATTAAATCTGTGAAAAGTAAGGGAGAGTGGGGCTAAGCCGACACTTGCTTTTTTAAAGAAAAATATAAACCGTGTGAACTTGGTTTTTTAAATAAAAGTGGGTTCTAATGCCCTATCTTTATCAAAATAGTTTCGTGGCATTCTGTATGACATCACACATTTTACGACATAAAAAGTGTTTTCGGAGGTCAACAGTTTTTTTTCGAAGCTTATATAAAATTGTGTTTTTATATTCATATTACGTAAAAAAGGTGCTGAACATGAATGTCCGATGATTTTCAATGTTTTTCGGATACCTTTATACAAAATTGACACATGGGGCTAAGTCGAAACCGAGTACGTCATCGTACCTACAGGATACATACAAACAAACAGACAGACAGACACCTTTGTAGAAATCGTTTCTCTGACTCAGAGGGTCTTAAAACGTGAAGATTTGATAAAAATCGACGAAGTTTAATTTTACATAAAACTAATACCTTCTCATTATAGGTTGAGAATGTAAAAAATTTTTGTTTAACAACGTATTTGGTATTGTTAAATCGAGAATCTATTTGGCTACAATAATAAAATTTTTTTAAATGTGTCCTTTTTTCCAAACATTATAGTCAATTGTCGACTTTGTCTCAGGAGGGTGTCGTCTTAGCCAATTAGCCCCATGATTTTTCGTTTGACACATTTTCTATCACTTCACTTTTTTATAATAATTAATAAACAAAGCATCGCACTTGAAAATCAAAAGCAACATTTCATAGCCAACTAATTTCGATCCAATAATATTTGATGCGTTTACAAAAAAAAATCAATTAAAAAACGACTTTAAAAAAAGTGACGGCACAGCCCAACTCTCCCCTTCATAAAGTCTGGTAGGTACGACGTTTTATAGTGAACAGTGTTATTCCTTCGATAATATCTCGTTTGTGAAATTATACACATGCTTTAATTTTATATTTAAATTTGATTTCATTTTATCAATATTTATTTATAAATCTTCCAGTATTCTTAAAACATTTTTTTTAACGAAGTACAATTGATGCAGTCGCAGAACTCTTAAAATTATTTTTTAGCGTCGTATATTTAATTGGACAATTTTTTATTTTATTTGTCTTTTTACTTTTTTAACAATCTTTTCGTATAAAAAATAATTTTAAACAATTGTTTGTGTGGGAGAGAAATAATTTAAAGTACTGAATTTTCTGTTATCATGAGGAATTATATCTGTGTTATTAAAAATTTATTATTCCTTTGAAGATCGCACTGTATTAAAAATATGAAATTATAAGAAAAAACCTTGTTACTTTTTAATTTTTAAATTTCAGTTTTTGCAATTGAAATGTAATGAGTTTTCTGTTATCATTAAAAATTATTTCTGTGAAAATAAGATCATTTTTGAAGAAACACACTGTAGTAAAAATTATAAATTTTTCAAAAGAAACATTTGAGTTGCGTAATTATTTAATTTTACTTTTAAATTAAAACATTTTAGTAGAAGAATTCATGAAAATATGTAATAAATTTCCTGTTATCACATAGGGATTATTTCTGAAAAAGTAAACAAATTTTGTTTTTCCCTTTCCAAAATCACATTGTAGTAAAAGTCTCCAGCCAACATCGTAGAATCGTATATCAACAATTTTTACAAAATTTCAAAATGAACCTAGAAAGAAAAACAATTTCGAATTAAAAGTCTTGAAATTGAACAATATCAAAAAATGGAATCATAGCGATTTTGTTTTGTACTTTTCTTTTTTTTTAAATTTTAGTGTAATATGTTAAAAATCTCTGATTTTTAGTTGAACATTTTATCAAATGAATTATTTTAAATTAAAAAATACTTTATTAGAGGATTTTCAGAATGAATTATAATTCTAAATGAAGCTTTGAAAGTTAACGATTTGAAATTAGAATGTAAAAAAATGTTTTTTAAGATTTTTAAATTCTTTGAAATCAAAATAGAAAAGAATTCAACTATTTAAAATTTGAACCTTTGTAATTGAATAATTTCCTTAATTTTGAATAGTTACGCTTTTAGAGTTCTGAATTTTAATGTTTAACGATGAATAACAATTTTTTCTCTTTCATAACTTTTCAATTAAAATGGAAATGGTTCATTTAGAAAAGCATAATAAACCATTCGAAATTTTGTAATTTAAAATAATTTCAATTTATTTAAAATAATTGAAACTTCGAAGGGTTTTATCATAACAAATTTTAATTATAAAAAATTCTTCGTAATTATGAAGACATTTTTGAAGTTTTAGATGAAGTTTAAATTCATTTGTTTTTCAACGTTTCGTAGTACAATTTTTATAAAAAATGTTTTCCATTTTAAATTGTTTCATTTTGTACGTTTTTTAGAATAATTCAATTTCATAGCTTTATAATTTGAATATTTTTTTCATTGTAACGATGAAAATGCTAGTGAATTTATTAGTTGATCTCACAGAAATTTCTCTACTTAGTTTCAATAATGTATTTTTTTTATGTAATAACAATGTAAAAGTCTAGAATTGAAAAAGCTTTGACTTTGAAACATTCAATTTTGAACCATTTTAATTAAAAATAATACAATTCCAATTCTTTGAACTTTAAATGATTCTGCATTTAAAATTCTAATTTGAAATCATTTAATTTGGAACATTTTGAAATTGTTCTGTTTACGAAATTTTTATCTGAAATCATTCAATTGCGAAATTTTTCAATTTAGAAAAAAATTGCTCAACATTTAATGCTTTTAACTAAACATTGTACAATTTCAAGTACATATTCTCAACTCCTTTTTAATGAAAGAATCCAATTTTACAAATTATAGTCAAAATTTTTCAATTTTTAGACCTTCTGAATTAGAATTTTTCAAATTTTTCAATATAAAACGCTTTTGTTTTTAAAAGATTCAAGTTAAATTGTATTTCATTCCATTCAAAATATGGACTTTTTCAAAACTGTACCCGATCTCCAATTGTTTGATTTGGAACGTTTTCAATTCAAAATCGTTCAATATACATAATTTATATATTTTTTAATTTCAAGTGCTTTCAATTCAAATTTATTGATGATTGTTTAAAAAAAATTTAAACTTGTAGTGTTTAATAGTTTAATTAATAATAGATTTTTAAATTGTTAATTTTTTCAATATTAGGACGTTTCTGAATTTCAGACATTTTGGTCCAGATTTAAGAAAACGTAGATAAAAAATCAGTGAAAATCCTCCCTAAATTTAAGTCCCAAACTACTTAAACATTTACAAGACTGTTTCCCCTCGACCACGAAAAACTTCATAATCACTGATAATTACTTAATTTCAGTTTTTTCTTGAGTGCTGGAGGACTTAAATCTCGTCTAGGTACTTATTAAAACTTCCAGACCTGCCCTAATTATACCTACAGAAGAAAAAACCTCTTCAAAATCTTCTGGCGTCTGCCTCGTCCCAGGGGAGCCCCGTAAATTCTGTTTGCGGTCCTTTCGCTTGAGAACTTTCACTGGAAAAACATTTTTCGAGGACCACCTATCTCTCACTCAAAGTGTCAGATTTTAAACTGGAAAAATAAATAAACTTATTTTATTTTTCTATTCAAATAAATTTCATATCTATTTTATTATCGTTCTTCCTATTAGCATAGGGGCCGTTCAAAAACTACGTCATGCTATTTTGAAAACTTTTTTCACCCCTCCCCTTCTTCGTCACAAATCATCACACAAAGCTTGACTCCCCCCCCCCCCCCCCAGGTGACATCGATTTCTTTGGATAAACACCTAAAGTAAAACACAATACATGCAAACATAATATTCTTATAGACTTCAAAACCCAAAATTCTCTTAAAACAAGGAAATAGGGTGGGTTTGCACATAAATAGGGCAATAATAGTGAGAAAAATTCTATAAAATAAAATAATTGTGTTATTTTTAATTAAAGTATTATATTGAATTGAATATGTAACGTAAGATTTCAACCAAATAGTTGCATTTTCAAGAAACAATACAATTAATCAAGCAAAAGAGACAAATTTTTAATAAATAGTTGAATTTTCAACAAACAATTAAATTAATGAAGCAAAAGAGACAAGTTTTCAATAAATAGCTGAATTTTCAACAAACAATTAAATTATTCAAGCAAAAGAGAAAAATTTTCCATAAATAGTTGAATTTTCAACAAATATTAAATTAATCAAGCAAAAGAGACAAATTTTCAATAAATAGTTGCATTTTCAACAAACAATTGAATTAGTCAAGCAAAAGAGACAAATTTTCAATTAACAGTTGCATTTTCAACAAGCAATTAAATTAATCAAGCAAAAGAGACACATTTTCAATAAATAGTTGAATTTTCAACCAAATAGTCGAATTTTCAACAAAAAATGAAATTATTTAAGCAGAAGAGACGAATTTTCAATAAATAGTTTAATTCTCGACCGAGTTTTCAACCAAAAAAGATAAATTTCCAAACAAATAATCGCATTTTCAACCAAATGGTCGAATTTTAAAACAAAAAAGAATTAACTCTCATCACAAACAGTTCCATTTTAAACCAAATAGTCGAATCTTCAAGCCAAAAAGACGAATTTTTTAGCAGGCAGTTGAATTTTTGATCCAAAATACTTCTTTTTAACAAAATAGATCAGTTTTAAACAAAAAAATTGAATTTTCAATGAAGTAGTTGATGTTTCAACCCACAAAGATGAATTTTTAACCAAATATGTAGTTGAATTTTCAACTGCAGCAAAAATTAATTATCAATGAAACAGTTACATTTAGGGTTACACTTTCGACTGAAATACACAACAACATAAAAACGAATTTCCAACAAAATGGTTGAATTCTCACTAAACTGATGAATCTTTACCAATAAAAAATGCATTAGTAACAAACAAGTTCAATTTTCAACCAAGTACTCGAATTTTTAATAAAAAAAAGATTAATTTTTACAAAAAGAAAAGGTTTTGATTTCAAATAAAAAATAATCAAATTTAACCAAAAAGATTAATTCTTAACGAAAAATGTAATAGCTGATATAACAACCAAAACGATATAAATTTTAAGACAAAAATAGTTGAATTCAACCAAAAAACACAGATTTTCAACAAAATAGGTGAATTCTCAACCAGAACAGATTTATTTCGACCCAAAACAGTTCCATTTTAAACCAAAAAGATCAAACTTTGATAAAAGATATGAATTTTCAAAACAAAAAGACGAATTATCAACAAAAGGGTGAAATTTTCAACCAGAAAAGATTTTTCAGTCAAGAGAGAACAAATTTAAACCATATTGATGAATTTTCGAAACATAAACTTAATTTTCAACCAAATTGTTCATTTTTTTTACAAATATAATACAATTTTCAACCAAAAAAGACGAATTTTCAAAAAAACAGTAGCATTTTTACCTCATAGAATGAAATTTCAACCAAGCAGTGAAATTTCCAACTAATAATGGAATAGTTCCATTATCATCTAAGAATAAAATGGTTAAATTATTAGAGAAAAAATTCAATTGCAACAAAAAAAAACAAACTAATTTTCAACAAAATAGTTTGATTTTTAACCAAAGGGCTCGATCTTCAACTAATAAAATGAACTTTCAACAAAGTAGTTCAACTTTAAACCAAGCCGTTAAATTTTCAATTAGGAAGAATAATTTTCTACAAAAAAAGACGAATTTATATAAAAAAACATACATTTTCAATCAAAGTGTTGCATTTTTTACTAGAAACGAACGATCATCAACCAATAATGAAATATTTAAATTTTATGTGAAAAAGATTAATATCTAACCAATAAGTGACATATGCAACAAAATAGTTGGAGTTTCAAGTAAAAGGGACACATTTCCAATAAAATAATGGATATTTCAACCAAAAAAGATTTTAATTTGAAATCAGAAACAGTTGAATTGAACCAGAAGAAGACGCATTTTCAACAAAATAGTTGAACCCTCAACAAAAATGATGAATCATAATCAAAAAAATTAAATTTCAACAAAGGATTTCAACTTTGATCCAAGTAGTTGAATTTTCAATCAAAGAATATTAATTCCTAAATAAAAACATATCAGTTGATATTTCGACCAAGAAAAGATATTAATTTTTAATGAAAAATATTCGAATTAGATTAAAAAGATGAATTCTCAACAAAAAATGTAATAGTTGATTGATTTATAAATGTCAGCCAAAAACGATTTTAATTTTAAGTCCAAAAAGTTTAATTCATCCAAGTAAGATGGCTTTTCAACAAAATAGTTGAATCCTTAACCAGAACATATTAAATTTTACCCAAAAATTGGCATTTTCAAAGAAAAAAAACAACATTTTTACCAAAAGTGATGAATTATCAACCCTAAACGACGAATTATTCACAAAAGGTTTGGATTCTTAACCCAGAAATATTTTTCAATCAAGATAGAAGAAAAAAGTCAATTTTGAACCAAATAATTGAATTTTTCACCCAAATAATAAAACTTTCAACCCAAAAAGGTGAATTTTCAATAAAACATTTGAATCTTCAAGCTAAAAAGACGAATTTCTACAAAACATTAGAATTTTCAATCCGAAAATATGCATTTTCAAGCAAGTAGGTCTATTTTCAAATAATAATGAAATCGTTAAATTTTTAGTTGAAAAAAAATTATTTGCAACAAAGAAAGAAACGAATTTTTAACAAAATAGTTTAATTTTTAACCAAAGAGATAAATCTTCAACTAATACAATTAATTTTTAACAAAGGTAATTCAAAAAACAGAATGAATTTTCAACAAAATAGTTAAATCCTTAACCAATAAAATTATAGTTTAACAAAGTAGTTCAACATTGAACCTATTGTCAACTAAATATTATGAATTGTCAATAAAAAATTTATTAGTTGAATTTTCAACTAAAGAACGATTAATTTTCATCCAGAAATAGAGAGTTAAATGTTGAATTAAAAAAATCAATTCTCAGGAAAAAAAAAGATTTCTAAACAAAATAGTCTTCAATCTATAATAGAAGTTTCTTCAAAACAGTTTTCAATCTATAATAGAAGTTTCTTGAAAACAGGGGAAAAAGAGGTATCTATTCTTTTAAAAAGGGGCCCATTTTATATTTTGCCATGGACAAGGAATAATTTTCACTGGAGTAAGACTTGAATAATCTTGGGAAGGCGTAATATATTATCTGGATTACGTAAGCGGAAGGACTTAAGCTTTTCCAGAATTGCGTATTTCGGGTACAAAAGAAAATGCAAACAAGCGATGCTCCTCTTCAGAATTTTCTCTGAAGATTATCACCTTGAGTTTAAGAACGGATTACCCATGTCAGGTTATAATGGATGCATGAATGTATTTCCTAATGCTCAAATAATTACTATAATCTGAAAATACTTTTAGGAACTTTTTTTTCAACATTCTGAAACAAATAGGTTAAGATGATTCTAGGAAATTGGCCAGAGTTTCTAAAAATAATTGTCAAACAAATAAATCAGTATAGAGGAACTTCTTTTGTCGTTTTAGCCGTGATAATCTATTTTAAAAACGAATTGTTAAGAAAAGTAGGAAATCTGACTTTTTTTCTAGATTTTTTAATACCTTGAAACGGAAATTTCTTGCTTTTAGTGAGAAAAAAGATTTTCGTTTTTACAATTTATGATTATGTTTATAACCAATTTTTTTAAGGAGGGTATTAACACCTTTAAATTTGCAATATTATGATAAAGTTGAGATTAAGAGGTCACACTTATACCTTAAAATTTTTTTAATATCATGTATTTTTCAAGAAATATTACTTCCTCTACTGACAGTAATTCCTACTATTGAAAAAACATGAAGCAATTCTTGTCCTAAAATTAACAAATTAAAAAATGGATACATTCTAGTTTAAGGAAAGTATGTGGTACTTTATTTTTTATGTTGACTAGAATCACTTTCAATACAACAGAAAATTAGGAATAACTATATCTTTTTAATTAACTAATTAATTATTTTCTAGGTTATATAAATATAATTTTCCTATGATTCTTGAGAAAATTCAAAAAGATTTTTTAAGCTTTCATGTATGCCAAAGAAGTGTTCAGACAATTTTTGAGAAAGTTATTTTATTTGATTGGATTCTACACAATTTTAGGAAAAATTCAAGTGAAATCTTTCTAAGTGATCTCTTATAGTTAATTTTTCAACATAAAAAGTCATTAAAAATTTCCCTAGGAATCTCAGAATCATTTTTTTATTATCTTGAAACTTTTCAAAATCCTTAAAAAGCTTTAAAATTTTATTTTGAAATCTAGGGGAAAGATACTAAAAATATCTCAACAATTAAGAAAATTACTGTGAAGACCTACGTTTGAAATCCGACAAAGAACATTAAAAAATCTTAGTTATTTCCAGAGTTATTCCAATTTTTCGAAAACATTGAAATTCGACGTTTTTCTTTAATTAAAAAAAATAAATTAAAATTATGTTTCAACCTATGCTCATGATACGCAAAATTTGATTGCCATTGACAGTATTACGAGGAAAACATTTCATGTTAATATTAATAAAATTATGGCACCTTAGCAACAGTTGAAAAAGTAGACGTGTATAGATAATTTCTGCCGGTACTGTAACTGGAATGCATTTGAATCATTTGAGAAGTACTTGAATTGAATACAATTAAATTAGAAACTGAATTTGCTTCTGATTTAGCTGAATTCAGTTTAAAAATTACTTAATCTTTAACTTGATTGATAAAATTGACAAAAAAGGATTATGGATTATTGCAACAAATTTTAGAATAGAAACCTAAGAGTAAACAATAAGAAAATAGTTGAGGTGAATAATATTTATTCAATCGTATTTATTTTTATATTTGTGTTTTTTCTTCCGCTTCAGGCCAGAGTCGTAATTTTCATTCAATATTCATTTACGAAAGTTCATTCTATTCTTTGAAAGGTTCTTTGCAATTCTATTCGTTACGTTTTTATTAAACATTGTTTAGCAAATTACTCAAATAAAAAAAATAATGAACTAAAAAGTAATTGTATTTATTTTTTCTAAATAAGATAATTTCTATAAAAACATGACGAACATCATTGTAAAGAACTTTCTAAGTATAGAATGATGATATTTTTTCAATAGTACTCTATCAGAAACACTAAAAAAATGGTTAGTTATGGGCTAATTGCTTAGTTTGCAAGATATATTACTGCTATTTTATTAGTAGGGACAATCATTTCATTAGTTGGTGGTGCTAACTAAATAGTCACTGCAACTAATAAAATTGTCGTGCCAACTAATAAAATAGCACTCCATATCTTACAAACTGAATAGTTGGCTAGTCTTTTCGGTGAAGTTCACCCATATTATAAAACTACTATTCACTATTGATTTTGGAAAAATAAATGCCCAAACGTCCGGGATCTATAAACTCTAGACTCTACATCTACAAGAAACCCTTTATTTCCGACCCCTTCATTTCCAAGAATTTTTTTTTTTTAGGGAAAAAAATACATATGATGTTAGGTAATACCAGGAACATCCGCTGAATGTAGAAAAGACGTAAGAGGAAAAATTCCCACCCTTACTTTGGCATTGCTGAGTCCTTCGTGGAAACATTCAGGAAATGCGGACGGGTTTCACTTAATACGATGGATTAGGGTTTAATCCCCTCCCACGCCATTCATGAATGGAGGACAATAAACGCAGCGAAGATTCTTTGAGCCTTTACCTATCGGTGCCACTCATCAGTACCGCTCTATTTGTAACTGTGCTATGTACACACTAGAAAGTGCACCAGGTCCGCCCTCGTAACAAGGGCGGAACCATCAAGGTTGTGTGGTGTCAGAAGTGCTCACAAGGTCGTCGGATTTGCCCGGTCGATTGAAATGGAACACTTTTGGCGCTCAAGTGCCTCCAGTTCCAATAGGAATTCCTCCCTTATTTTTTACGGTCGTGTTGTGTTATGTAGCACGCCTAACGACATCTGTCCATTCATGCTGCGAGGCCACCAACCCAAAACCAAGGGCACGTTCCATTCTTAACTTGCAAGCAAACTCTACGAACTAGAAAAAAACAACTCTATTTTTTAGTTTTCTACTCTAATTTTACCAGAGTTTCAAATTTTTCTCTTCCACACGGATCGATAGACACTAGCCCTATAACCGAACCCCAAGTACCCGAAATACACCTACTCACAATAAGCCTCCAGGTAATGCCTGAATGCATTTTTATCAAAATAGCTTGCATTCGTCTTACCGATTGGTAAGAGAAGTGGAAACCCGCAGAAGACCAAAACTCCTGAGCATAGTCTGTTACCGACAGACGAGTTTGAATGTAGACATTCGATAGCATCGAGTGTCCACATCCATCATCGGCGTCAAACCTCCTGCTCGAAAGTAGTTAAACACAGTGAAAACACGACTAACCGAGAATCTCGGCCACTATTTTTTTTCGAAAGTATAGTGAAAAATATGACTCGTGTCATATTTTTTCAATTTTTTATAAACATGTAATATAGTAAAAATGTGCTTGGTCAAAGTGACCCTACTTTTGAAGACTAATTTCTCGGCTTGTAATGATGATTTTGCAAATTTTCGAAATGTTTGATCTACATTGATGTTTTATCTACAAATGTATGTATCTAATTGAAAATTTTTTCTTCAATAGATATGAAAAAACAGGTGCCAACGAAGTGTCGAGTTGGAGAGTCGAGAATCATCGCCCAGCTTCTGCCGTCTTTTTATGATTTTTTCACATTATTCCCTAATTTTTCCCGTCGAAAATCTTACTTTTATAAAAAATCTTGACAACATTCTTTTGACATTAATTTCGTTACAGAATTAAGAACCTATCTTTTATCAATTTTCAAAACATAAATATGAGCAATCACGTTGCATATACTTGGTTTCCTATGCAACCATTAATTTTCTGACAAATTTTTAAATTGTAATGAGTATAAGGTATGATGTTGAGACCAGACTTGTCCTGAAACGTAAC
Organism: Andricus grossulariae; assembly: GCA_011634705.1. Taxonomy (NCBI): domain Eukaryota; kingdom Metazoa; phylum Arthropoda; class Insecta; order Hymenoptera; family Cynipidae; genus Andricus; species Andricus grossulariae. The sequence continues at coordinate 44,708,209 of JAABKJ010000755.1, read as the reverse complement.
ACTAAGTTTTTTCAGGAAATTTATTTAATAACACTTTTTAATGGTTTGAAAGTCGTCGGAGTATATATTTTGATTTTCCACTTTTGATGGTTTTTTCCAGGCGTAAAATAAAATAAGACACTATCATCTCTCATGGTTATTTTATATCTATTTTTTAATTTAAACCAAAAAGGTGAATGCTCACCAAAAATATAATACATAGATGATATTGCAAACAGAGAGATTTTAATTTTAAAGAAACAATAGCTAATGAGTGATCACGTTAGGTCATCACGAGCTATATAATTAGTAAGAACATTGGAATTATTTTTAATGCTCAAAGTTAATTTTAAGCATCCTCTTCTTGATGGCACGTTAGGTATTTTTCAGTCAAGAAGATTAATTTTTGGTCAAAAAGATACATTTTTAATTAAATAAATGAACATTTAACAAAATATTGGCAGTAAAAATATTATTTAATTTCAAGTTTAAAAGAACTGAATTCATCCAAAAATGCTACTTTTCAACTGAACAGTTAAGGCTTCAATCAAAGCAGATCAATTTTCAACATAACAGTTGCACTTATAATGAATTTTGAAACAAAAAGACAAATGATCAACAAAAGAGTTGAAGATTTCAAATATTTCGAAAAATTATCTAGACAATTTTAAAGACAATTTTTTGATTTTAAAGCATTTTACCAAATATTAGGAATAATTCGAGTCAGTTTAAAAGATATTTTTTCAAAATTTGAAAAAAATAAAAAAACATTTGATAAATTTTTTGAGATCGATTAGATTCGAAATATTTTTAAACTGTTCAAAATTTCTCAAATTCCCAAATAGCTTTCAAACTGTCACAAATTATTACTGATATTTTGAAAAATGTTTCAACCTTTAAAAAATTGCCTTAAATATTAAATATCTTCCAGATTTTTTAGGCATTTTTAGAAATCTTTTGATATCTTTTCAATTTTGATTTAAAAATAATTTCGCTAAATAAAAAGTCATTTGAAAGTCTCCAAAGAATCATTAGAAAAATGTGTATTTTTTGACACCTTTAAAAGTTCTTAAAAAGCTTAAAACTTTTGATTCAATATTTTCAAAAATGTACTTCCTGTTAAAAACTGTTTGTAATCTTTTCAAATTTCAAATTATTTTTGAATATTTTAAAAACGTTCAAGCCTTCTTTTAAAATGGTTTGAATTTTTCCTGTAATTTTCGATAATTTCTGCAAAATTCAAAATTATTTTTTGAAAATTTTGGGAATCTTTTAAAATATTTTTAAATATTCTCTTGAAATTAAGTTAGGAAAATGAAAAATTAATAAAAATTTTCCCAGGAATCTTAAGAAAATTTTTCATTATCTTGAAATCTTTCGAAATCCTTAAAAGACTTTAAAACTTTATTTCGAAATCTTGAAAAATCTACAATTTGTTTCAAATTTTTTTTAATCTTATCAAATTTCAAAATATTTTTGAATCTTTTTAAAACTTCTTGATATGTCCCAAATTTAGTCGAATTTTTTCTAAAATTTATGAAATTTTAGGATATCGTTTGAAAAATTTTAAAGTCTTTTTCAATTTTCTCTTAAAATATATTTGATTTATTTTATGTTATTTTAGAAATAAAATTACTTTACGTTGGTAATTTTAAATTACTAAATTGAGGCCCCGCATCAAAAAGGTGCAGAAATTTCTTAATATTTATTAATAAGTAGATAAGCTGAAAACAGCCAAATAAAAGTCATATTAATCTCGCGGGTAAAATTTGGCAAGAAAAGGAGTTTGAATTTATGACATTATTTTGCAAATAATATTGGAAACATTCAATGATCTTAAACTTAAGATCGAAAAGAAATCTACTTTATCATGAATAGTTTTATACAGAATGAGCATGAAAAAGATTTACAATTGAAAAACCGAATTCCAAACAACCTTACTTTTCGGCTCATTAGAGACAAAAATAACTAAATGAAAAAAGAGGAAGAAAAAGAGAAAAAGTCAACCAAAACCAACTTCTCACATTTTTCTTTAAGGAAATCTTTTAATTTAAAATTTTTGAAAGAAGAATGCATTAAATATCAACAATGTTAGAAATACATTAAAATATTTGGATTGTTTCTTTTCCTATTTGGAAAATGTAATAATTTAAATAGATTGGTTCAGAATGAACTATCAATTCCATAATTGTTTAAAAGCTATTTAGTAGATCATAGGAAACAAAAGTTTCGAAAATGATTTTTTCGAAGAATGCAAAAAATGTGCTAAGCGGGAAAAAGTAAGACGTTGAAAGAAAAAGTATAATGTGTTTAATGGGATGCGGTGGCACGCTCTGGAAACATACTGTTCCTTTGCAGTTTAAAGTTTCTCTATCTCCCACGAGTTCCGCAAACCTTCAAAGAAAAAACACAATTTGACGTTCACTTCCTTGAAAAGAAGACATCAGAGAAAAGAACACTCTTGGCGGTTTTTAGCCTTCCATATTGTTCGCTCAAAGTTTAAACTGCTTTGTATTCACTACAGACTACGAAATCCGCAGTTGGGAAACGAACGGCTCTATGGGTGGCGAAGCTTTGAAATAATATCCTCCTTCTTGACGTGGGTAAGACAACTACAACGTGCCACGTGCCTCCAAGGCATTTATCTCGTGCAATTTTTGCAAATACTCAACAAAATCTAATATTTCAAACTTAAAACACAACAAAGGCTTTAAAAAACTGTCCTTCAAAAATCCTCTTGGGGACCGTTCAACAAATGCGTCACACTGTCAAGGGGGGGGGGGGGTAATGGATTTCATGACGATTCGTGACGTAGGAGGGAGAGTGGGTTTACGCATAATATTATATTACATATGAAAATTATAAATATAATTGAAAATTTTTTGAAATGCTTGAAGAATTGATAATTATTTATTTTATGTTACCCCTTTTCTTATTTTTCGCTTAAATGTGAATTGAAAAGTCTACTATTATATTTTTGGTCCAGAATTCATCTCTTTTGGTTAAAAATGCTATTATTTGGTTGAAGATTCAACTATTTTCTTGAAAATTATTTTTGTTTTAGTTGAAAAATAATTTTTTCACCGAAAGTTTAACTATTCTATTTTTGGGGAAAAATTGATCTTTTTTAGTTGAACATTCAACTATTTTGTTGAAAAATCATCTTTTTTATTAAAAATTTATCTTCTTTGGTTGACAGTTAATTTTTGTTTATTTGAAAGGGTAATATTATATTTCTGGTTCAGAATTATTTTTTTTCTGGTTAAAAATTCTACTATTTAATTGAAAATATAATCACTTTGTTGAAAATTTGACTATTTCATCTTTTTGTAAAAAAGTTACCTTCTTTTGGTACATCATTAAAAATGTCTACTATTATATTTTTAGTCCAGAATTATTATCTTTTGATTAGAAATTCTTCTGTTTGGTTGAAAAATTCATTATTTTGTTAAAAATGAACCTATTTTCTTCAAAAATCATCTTTCTTGGTTGACAGTTAATTCTTTTTATGTTAAAAGTCTATTATATTTTTTGTTCAGAATTCGTCTCTTTTGGTAAAGAATTCTACTATTTCATGGAATATTTCATTATTACTATTTCATTATTTTGTTGAAAATTCAACTATTTTCTTGAAAAGTCATCTTTTGCGTCAAAAATTCAAGTTTTTCAAATTAAATATTCGTCTCTTTTTGGATAGAAAATTCGTCCTTTTGGATTGAAAATTCATCTTTTCTGGTTGAAAATTGATCTTTTTTGGCTGAAAATTTACCTCGTATAATTTAAAGATAATTCTTTTTTATTTAAAAGTATACAAACATATTTTTGGTCTAAAATTCATCTCCTTTGCTTAAAAAGTGTACTATTTTGTTGAAAAGTCATCTTTTTGTGGTTCAAAATTCAATTATTCAATTTTAAATTAAGGATATATTTTTTTTACGAAAATTCAAATTATTTGTTAGAAAGATGAATTAATTTGTTACACAATTGAATTATTAGTAAAAGATTGAATTATTTATTTGAAAATTTAATTATTCTGTTGAAAATTAAATTATTTTGTTAAAAAGTTATCTTGTTTGTTCGAAAAATCACCTGCTTTGTCTTTTTGGATTAAAAATTATTTTTTTAAATTGAAAATTCACATTTTTTGGTAGATAAATTCAAAATTTGACTGTCTGTTAAGAAATGCTGAAGAATGCATCTTTTTGGTTTGAAGATTCGTAAATGTAACTGTTGGTCTACAAATAATTTTATTTCATCTTAAAAATTTAACTATTTGGTTGAAAAATCGTCTTTCTTGGCAGAAGATTCATCTTTTTGGGTGTAACAGCCAACTGTTTTCTAAAACATTCTACTTTTTAGCTTGGAAACGAACTCTTCCGTTGAAAATTAATCTTTTTGGTAGAAAATTAATATTTTTTTATTGAAAATTCTACTATTTTGTTGAAAATGCAATATATTTTGACTTAAAATCTTAATCGTTTCATATTCAATTCAATATTATAGTTTGAAAATTTAATATGGTGTAAGAGCAATTCCATGCCAAATCATCTTAGGGGCGTTCATAAGTCTCCTGACGCGTTTTTCCATTGTTTAATTAAATATGAGAATACAATTTTCCTCAAGTGAAAAATGATACACGATATAAACAAAGAAAAATACATCACGAGATTTATGGACGGCCCCTTAAGAATTTTATTTATTGTTAGTAATTTTGATAAAAATTCTAATGTCCGTTTTCTTAGGCGTTGAAAAAAACCCTAAAATAATTTTTGTGAGATTCACAAAACTTAGGAGATATTCAAAAATGAAAATTTTGATCCATTTTTTTTAGCTTTCAAAACTTTGATGATTTTTATGATATTAAGATATATTTTTTCAATTATTTATAAGACGTAGTTTTGAAAAAATTAAAAAAAAAAGTTTAAAAATCTGTTTTTGAAAAATCCAAAAAAATTTTAAAGTTTATTTTCAAAAAATATTTCTCAAAAACTACGTTTTATTATGAATACAAAAAAAATACACCTCAGAAAACGGATACTAGAATTGTTATCAAAATTACTAACAATAGATGAAATTCTTCAGATGATTTGACATGGAATTGCTCATAATTATAAAAAATATCCAATACAACTACAATACGAAACTATTTTCATGATTTTTTATTCTTTAGAGATATTGCCTATTGATATAAACCTCATATAACCTCAGATAATAAATTTTAACGTACATAAAATACGATAAAATATCAAGCACAGATGAAAATTTATTGCGCTATTTGCGATGAAGGCCATTTTGGAATTCGTGCAGATGTATTGTTAATTACATTTGTGAAACTTCCGCAAACGATCATCTGTTCTGATTTCGAAGCGCTATCATAATTGTGAAATCAGGCCGGAGGCTGGGGCAAAAATAATAACAATTTCGTTGATCGGATGGCCGAAGGGGAAGTTATATGAGCAAATTTCCAAGATGATGAACCTCTTAATTATAACCTCTCCTCTCTCTATTCCTTGACTACTGTTTAGCGCTGCCGGGTACAGAACCAAGCTGGTATAAATCGAGTTCCGTCCGGGCCTTAATACCGTAGCAAATTCAATTTATCGTGGGTGGCTGCTATACATATCGGACGATGCTGTAATTAAATTGTTACTGCGGGCGGACCGCACGCCAATCGACATGGGCGGCCCCCAAACACCCACGCGTTCCTCCGATTCGCAATCCTTTTATTTCCGCGCACGTTCTCTATTAATATCTTAGCGCATTAATAAATCTGCAAGTTTTCTTTTTCCCCTTAGGGTCGATGAAAAAATACGTCACGCCTTTTTGAACACTATTTCCACCCTTCCTCTTCTTCGTCACAGACCATCACACAAAACTTGACGCCCCAGGGTAACGTCACAAATACGAACATCCCACGCGCCTTCCGAATAAAAAATTTTTTCTTCGATTTCATTTGATATTCGCCTAAAATATAACACAAAACATACACACATAATATTTTAACAGAATACACGGCCCAAGATGTTCTCAAAACAGGAGAAATACCGCTGCAAAATACTTTGGGTGTATTCATTATGGGTGTAATTATTTGTGCTTATTTCATGAGAACTTTGCTTCCTCCTAGGTATCAAATAAATTGACTTCCTCACACAGGGAGGTTTTCCGCCAACAATAAAAATAATTGAGACTTTATTTTTTTTTGTGGGTGATTCTGAAACCCATCCATTCAGATTATTATATTTTGCAATCAGGAAAAGAAAACAACCCAAAATATTTAAATGCATTTCTAAATAAATTTCTAAAATGGTGTTCGAGGGGAAAAGATAGGAAACAATGTGCAACACTGTCCCCTGAATGGTGAAAGATCAGAGCAAGTTGACAAATACATATATCTGGGCAGCCTATTCACTAGCGACGGAAAAATAGATGGGGAGTTAGATAGGCGCATTAATGAAGGTAAGAAGGTTATCGGTAGTAAATTACTTTATTAAAAATTAATTTTTTTTTTGCTAAAATATTCATCATTTCAGTTGAAAATTCATCTGTTTGGCTTAAAAATTGAACTGTTTTGTTTAAAACTCATCTTTTCGGTTAAAAATTGATCTTTTTTGGTGAAAATTTGATCTTTCTTGTTTAATAAATAAAGCTGATTTAGTTGAGAATTAAACTATTTTGTCATAAATTCGTATTTTTTGTTTAAATTCAACAATTTTTCATTCAAAATTTAATTCTTTTTTGGTCGAAATATCGACTATTATTTTTTTCTTTGAGAATTAATTGTCTCTGATTCAAAGCTCAACTACTTGGTTAAAAAGTAAACTATTTTCAATTTTTTTAAATTATTTTGTTGAAAATTTAATTGTTTCTAGTTGAAAATTCAATGATTTGGTGGAAATTTAAAGTGTAAAATCGTCTTTTTTGGTATAAAATTAATCTTATTGATTGAAGATTCAACAAATTTGTTAAAAATTTATTTTCTTTGTTAAAAATACATTATATTAGTTAAAGATTCATCTCTCAGGATGAAAATTAAACTATTTTATTGAAAAATAGTTTTTTTTCTAAATTGAGAATTCTTCTTCTTTTCGCTAATTCAACTTTTTGATTGAAAATAAAAATATTTGTTGGTTGAAATATCATCTGCTACATTTTCTGTTGAGATTTCATCTTCTTTGATTGAAAATTGAACAATTTCGTTAACATTTTTTTTTTTAAACAGATAATTAATTTTTTTCAACTGAAAATTAAAGAATTCTATTTTTGATTACAAATTTATCATTTTCAGTGGAAAATTCCACTATTTGGTGGAAAATTCGTCTTTTTTGGTAGAAAATTATTCTTTCTTGGTTGGAAATTCTACTGTTTTGTTCAAAATCCGTCTATTCTGTTAAATATTAATCTGTTTTGGTTGAGGATTCTATTCAGCTGTTTTGTTCAACTACTTTGGTTGAAAGTTTAAATACTTTGTTAAATAATTTTTTGATTTGAAGATTCATTATTGTGGTTGAAAATCTAACTATTTTGTTGGAAATTCGTTGAAAATTTTTTTTTACAGTTGAAAATTTGTGTATTTTATTAAAAATTCGTATTTTTTGGTAGAAAATTACGCTTCATGGTTAAAAAACATCTTTTTTTGTTGAAAATTTAACTACTTTGGTTGAAGGTTGGATTACTTGGTAATTTATTTTTTTGGTGGAAGATTCCTCATTTTCGTTAACAATTTGTCTCACTAGTTGAAAATTGAACTATTTTTTTGGCAATTTGTGTTTTGTTTTTAAAATTTTTGTTTTAGTTGAGAATTCGTCTTTTTTCGTAGAAAATTAATCTTTTTTGTTGAAAATTCAACTATTTGGTTCATATTTTTTTCACTACAAACAAATTTTTCTTCATTTAAATCCAACTTTTTTGGTGGAACTTTCACCTTTTTTTTGGTTGAAAATGTTATAAGAACTTCAATACCGGTAGAATATTCTTTTATATAATCCATAAATTAAACAAAATCAATCTTAAGATTTAAGTCAGATAGAGCCTAATATTAATATAACAAATAATTATTAAAAAAAAAATTCCCTTTGATGGGAGAATTATTCTATTTTATTTTTTCATTTTTATTCTTTCGGTGTATACAAGTAAATAGAAAAGACTTTTCTTCCGATTTTAAGTTGTTAAAAAATATTAAAAAATCATATTAAAAAATTCATAAAAAGATAATATGTAAGAAAAGGGCACATTTAAAATTCCTGAGAATAAGGATTACTATACACTAACCTTTCGCTTTTCATAATTAGACAATGCACATGATTACTATTATTTTAATATGCGGTAACTCTTTTCCATTTTAAATTCTTATATTACGAAAAGAATGATTTATATTTCTGTATTTAAAAAAAAATTTTATTGAATGTTTTTTTTATTTTTATCAACAAGAACAGCAACTTTATGATTTAGGACGAACTTTCATCAAAATCTGAATTAGTAAAATTTACCCTAGACGTAGAAATATTGATAGAAATTTAAAAGTTCAAATGAATTGGCTTTTATTAATACTTTGTTATTATTTTTTAAAATCCTCTCGATCCACCATTTTTTATAAAAGATGCTAGATATTTTCATGTACAAAGTGATTACAAATATTTGCTCTTTCTTTGAATTATTTATTCTTACTTTATTTAAAAATAAGAACCTTGAGTATTTTTTTAAACTATCTTACTGCCTAAAGTAGGATATAAAATGCATAATTTTCTATTATAAACATTGAATATCGAAGAGTCTTCAACTAAAAATATTCAAAATTGAAGAATTTTAAATATAAATCTTCAAAGTTGAATTATTAAAAAAAAAAACGTTCCAAATTACATACCTTTGAAATATAAATTTTCAAAATCGTAAAACTTTGAATTATATACCATTGAAAGTAGAGCATTTTTAATTTTTACGATTTACAGTGACAAATTTTGCAAGTTTTACAATTAAAAATTCTGTAATTTCGATGTTTTGCATTTAAAATATCTTCAATTTGGAATATTTAGAATTGAAAACTTGACTTTTGATTTTCAAATCATCAAAATTTAAGAATTTTATTTGTAAATCAATAAAATTGAAGAGATTTTAGTTGTATATCTTCAAAATCAAAACTATATTTGGGTGATTGACAAAAAGTTGACGATTTTAGATAATGAGATTTTCGAAAATGAAAAAATTTTACAGCCGCCTAAAATATATTTTCTTAATTAAGTGTAACCCAGGAGAGTATTAAAATCAATGAATATATTTGTGATGGATATGAGTGGTACAGGTCGTAAACATTCATAATTTTTGTTTATTAAATAATTTTGGTATGTTATTTACTCTAACAATTTATTAACATTATAAAGAATACTTATTTTAAATTTCATATAAAAATTCCAAGAATTGGCAGAATTATGGCAATTTGAAGTCAAAAAATACAAAAAAAGAAACAAAAAAAATGTTTGGTATCAATAAAGAAGCAGATTTTAGGTTCTCAACATCATCGTTAAGTATTTTTATTGATACATCTTTAAAATGACAGAGTTGTCTATTTCCAATTTATCAAATTTTGCTATCACAAAAAAAAATTTAAAATTACATCATTCAAAGTTATAAAAAAAATTTAAGCCTCCTAAAATATATTTGTTTAATTACATGTAACCTAAGAGAGTATGAAAATATAAAACTAAAATATCAATGAGTCTATTTTTGATGGATATAAATTGTACAGGTTGTAAACAATGATAACTTTTGTTCAGACAACAATGGTGATATGTTTTTATTCTAGGAGTCGTAGAATATGATAAAGAATACTATCTGTAAATTTCATTCAAAAATTCCAAGAATTGACTGAATTATGGCAGGTTGAAGTAAAAAAAAGAGAACAAAGAAAAAAGAAAAAAATGTCTTTGGTGTCAATAAAGAAGCAGAAATATCGAGTTTCACATGTAATATCGATTTTGGGATGTGGTTGGCAAGTTTTAAGCTTTACAATTACAAATTCGGTAATCTTGTTGAGTTAGATTTGAAATTTCTTCAATTTAGAATATTTAGAATTGAAAGCATGATTTTAGATTTTCAACATTATGAAGATTTAAGAAGTTTTATTTATACATCTTCAAAATTAAAGAGTTGTCCATTTATAATTTTTTAAATTGAACTGCTTTGAAAGATAACATTTAAAATTACATCATTTAAAATTATACAAGAACAAACAAAATTTTTAGAGTCGCCTAAAATATATTTTTCAAATTAAGGGTACTCAAAGAGAGTATGAACATATAAAACTAACAGATCAATGAATCTATTTTTGATGTATATGAACTGTACATGTTGTAAACCTGTACTGTTTATAACTTTTGTTTGAACAATAATGTTAAATTGTTGTTTATTCTAACAGACGTAGAATATTATAAAGAATATTTCCTACAAATTTCATGGAAAAATTCCAAGAATTAGTTGAATTATGGCGAGTTGAAGTTGAAAAAGAGAGAAAAAAATGTCTTTGGTGTCAATGAAGAAGCAGAAGTATCGTGTTTCACATGCAATATCGATTTTGGGCTTGATTTTAGATTTTCAACACCATCAAAATTTAAGAATTTTTATTTTTTCATTTTTAAAATTCAAAAGTTGTCTACTTCCAATTTTTTGCATTGAACTTTTTTGAAAGCAAACATTTAGAATTACATCATTTAAAATTATACAAAAACAAAAAATTTTAAAGCCGCCTAAAATATATTTTTTAAATTAAGGGTAACCCAAGGGAGTATCAAAATATAAAACTAAGAGATCAATGCATCTATTTGTGATGGATATGAATTTTGCAGGTTGTAAACTTGTACAATTTATAACTTTTGTTTGAACAATAATGTTAATTTGGTATTTATTCTAACAGACGTTGAATATTATAAACAATATTTCTTGTAAATGTCATAAAAAAATTCCAAGAATTAGCTTATTTATGGCAAATTGAAGTTGAAAAAGAGAAAAAAATTAATCTTACAGGTTGTGAACCTGTACAATTTAAAACTTTTGTTTATAACTTTTGTTTAAACAATAATGTTAGTTTTTTATTTATTCTAGCAGTCGTGGAATATTATAAAGAATATTTCCTGTAAATTTCATAACAAAATGTCAAGAATTGGCTGAATTATGGCGAGTTGAAGTTGAAAAAGAGAAAAAAATTAATTTCACAGGTTTTGAACCTGCACAATTTATAACTTTTGTTTGAACAATAATGTTAATTTTTTATTTATTATAAAAGTCGTAGAATATTCTGAAGAATATTTTCTTTAAATTTCATGAAAAAATTTTGAGAATTGGCTGAATTATGCCGAGTTACAGTTGAAAAAGAGAAAAAATAATACATTTTACAGGTTGTAAATCTGTACAATTTATAACTTTTGTTTAAATAATAATGCTAATTTGTCATTTATTCTAACAGTCGTAGAATATTATAAAGAATATTTCCTGTAAATTTCATAAAAAAATTTCCAGAATTGGCTGAATTATGGCGAGTTGAAGTAAAAAGAGAGAAAAGAGAAAAAAAAATGTCTTTGGTGTCAATAAAGAAGCATAAATGTCGAGTTTCATTTCACATGGAATATAATATCGATTTCGGGATGTGGTTGGTAAGAGTTCGAAATATCATCACCCTTTTCACTTTCTATGGACGAATTACGAGCAACGGATGCAGGGGCCTCACGTGTCGTGAGAATATTCGTCCACACGTGTGAGATCCGTCCTTGTCCCCCAACCGTGACGTGACGCAAATGCCAGGGAATATATGGGGATTATTTGTAATTTCAAAACAAAAAAAAACAAAGAAAGAAATTTATTCTCTCTTTTGTCCTCGTCACGTAAAAGCAAGCCTTTTCATTCATTTCACCCTCGTAAAATTTTAACTGACGATTATGTTAATGACTCCTGACCATCCACAGAATCGAGTCAAGTAATTGATAAGGCCCCCAGTAGGGGTGATAATAATAAGTTTTTTTTTTTAAATCTGATACTAGTAAAAATAATATTTATATTATTAGAATATTACGTGACATTTACGGGGGGTGGGGGCTGCCCTACATTACAAAGTGTCATATAGGAGGGGGGTCGGAAAGGTGTATAGAAATTAATTTTCAATCCAAAAGGACCAATATTCAACAAAACAGTTGAATTTTCGACCAAAAGAGTTGACTAAGGGGGAAAAAATAACTTGAAACAAAGTAAGAGCAATTTTTTCAGAATTTAGAAATAAAAACCAATATTGAAAAAAATTGATTTTAGACCAGTAGACAAAAAGCAATTAAGAGAAAATTATTTAAACAAAATAATTGAACATTTTACCAAAGAACTGAATTTTTAAACTATGAAGATGAATTTTCAACGAAGAAGAATTATTTTTTACCAGGAAGATTACTTTTTTACCAAAAGATGAATTTTCAACAAAATACATGAATTTTCGACCAAATAGTTGAATTTTGAACTAAAGACGATGAGTTCCCCAAAAAAATTAAACAGTTAAATTAGCAAATAAAAAAAATAATTTTGAAAAAAAGGAATTATCCACCAGTTGAATTTAACGAAAAAATACGAATTTTCAACGAGATAGTTGAATCCTCAAACAAATGGGTAAATTCAACAAACGAGATTAATTTTCTACGCAAAGAGATGGTTTTTTAACAGAATAGTTAAATTTTTGAGCTAAAAAGCCGAATTTTTTAGAAAACAGTTGATTTATAAACCAGAAAAGAAGAATTTTCCATAATAAAGTCAATTTTCAATCAAGAAAAATCAATTTTTAACGAAATAGTTGAAATTTCCGATAAAAAAAAAGATAAATTTTTAACCAAATATGGAAAAGTAAAACTTTCAGATTAAAAGACTCTAAGTTTGAACAAAAAAAAAACGAATCCTCAACTAGTTTAATTTAGCTAAACAAAAAATGGAAGAATTCTCTAGAAAATAGTTGAATCCTTGATCGAGGATTGAACTAATTTCTAGAGAATTTTCAATTAAAAAGGATAAGTTTTCAACCAAAAGTAAAATAGTTAAAATTGCAGTTCAAAAACTAATTGAAAAAAAAATGGTTGAATTTTCAATTAAAAAGGATCAGTCTTCAATCGGTAATGGAACAGTTACAATTGCAGTTGAAAAAAGTAATAACAAAAAAAAAAAGAATTAAGCACCAGTTGAATTCAACGGAAAAAGTCCCAAATAGACGAATTTTCAACAAAATATATAAATTTTCTACCCAATAATTTAATTTTCAACTTATAAAGGAAAAATTTTCAAATACAAATTGAACAGCTACATTTTAAGCTAAAAAGCTAATTTTTAAAATAAAAGTGTCGAATTTCCAACAGAATAGTTATATATTCAAATTAATAATATATTTTTTAACAGAAAAGTTTAAGTTTCTACCCAAGTATTTTTTTTTCAACCAAAAATATGATTTTTCAATTAAAAAGTTAATTTTCAAACAGATAATTCAATGTACTATTAAAATGTTGACTTCTTAAGCCAAAAAGATGAATTTGCCACAAAACAGATGAATTTTCAATTTGAAAATATATTTTTTTCAACAAAAAAGTTCATTTACGACCAAATAGTTGAATTTTCATGTAAATAGTTGAATTTTTAAACAAATAGTTAAATTTTCAATCAAATTGTTGGATTTTTAATCCAAAAAGACGAATTTTCTACAAAAAAACTGAATCTTGAAATCGAAAATATTAAATTTTAACAAAAAAATTAATTCACGACGAAATAGTTGTTTTTAAACTAGAATGATGATTCTTCAACAAAAAAACAAAAAAAAAGAATTTTAATATTTCAAATCGAAAGAAATGAAATGCAACCAAGTATTTGAGTTTCCAATAATATGGTTGAATCCTCAACCAAGATATATTAATTTTCAACCAATCAGTTGCATTTTTGGCCAAAAAGGATCAATTTTCAGCGAAGAAGTAATTTTCTCCCAAAAAATATGAATTTTCAACAAAATACAGGATCTTTTAACTAAAAAAGATCAATTTTTAATTAAAAATCTTATTTTCAACAAAAATCATAATAGTTACATTGCCGTTAAATAAATTAATTCTGAAAAAGAAACGAATTTTCAACTAAAGAGATGAATTTTCAACGAAGAAAAATTCTTCAGTCAAGGGAGAAAAAAATCAACCAAACGGTTGAAATTTCAAGCCAAAAATGCGAATTTTCTATAAAACAGTTAAATTTTCAACCCGCAAATATAAATTTTCAAAAAAAAAAAGAGTTATTTTTCAACCAAATAGTAAGATTTCTAATCAGAGAGATGAATTTCCAAGATAAGAATTCAACATTCAACCAAAAAGGTTTTTTTAAAGCAAGAAGATTAATTTTCCAAAAATGGAAGAGTTACGTTTTCAGTGATGGATATTATAGAAAAAAATTAATTTTTAGCAAAATAGATAATTTTCAAAGAATGAGATGAATCTTTAACCAAAAAATGGAATTTTTTTACAAAATAGTTCACTTTTAAAGCAAGTATTTGATCTTTTAACCAAAAAAATTAGTTCTCAACGAAATATGTAATAGTTGATATTTCAACCAAAAAATATTTAAATTATAAATTAAAAACAGTTGAATTCAACGAAGCAGTTGCATTTTTAATCAAAAAGGATAAATGTTTAACCAAAAATAGAATATTTATATTTGCAGGAAGAAACATAATCCTCAACAAAAAAAAAAGGAATTCTTAACCAAATAGTTAAATTTTTACCCATGGAGATGAATTTTCAACTAAAATTATGAACCTTAAAAAATATGAATTTTGAAAAAAAGAGTTCAACATTCAAAGAAAGAGTAGGATTTTCAGCCAAAAAGTTGATTTCTTTAACCAAGAAGTTTAATTTTCTACAAAAAAAGATGAATTATCGACAAGATACACGAATTTTCAACTAAATATTTGAATTTTGAACTCAAAAAGATACAATTTCAACCAAAAATGGAATATTAAAATTTTCAATTAAACAATTAATTTTCATCAAAAAACGAAAGAAATTTTTAACAAAATAGTTCGATTTTCAATTCTAAATATATGTTTTTTATTAAAGGGCGAGTTTTTTGTGCTATTGGTGCCATTGAACAAAATAAATAAAAAAATAATAATTGAGGTCGCATGAATTTTGAAGAGATAAAAGTCGAAGATAAAAATTCCGAGGGTTCATTTTGGGAAGACAATAACTATACCCCCGGCGCGTTCGCTGAGTCAGACCTCCAGGGTCGCTTGGCACGTGACAGAATCATAAAGCTGTCCCATTTTTTTTCTATTCAAAAATATCAACAAACCTACCTTAATATTTTTTAATTAAAAAAATTTAATTCAGAATAAATCAAAATTTACATTCTTTTTTAACGTATGAGATTTAAATTAAACTACAAAATTCTTGGAAATTAAAAGAAAACAGTAACCCAACGATTGAATTTATTCAAATTAAAAAAAAAAATTCAATTAAAAAAAGTTGAAAGAAAAAGAAGGTAACCATCATATCTCCTTCCTTCTTTTTTTTCTCTCGATTTTTTATTTTTATTTTTTTTAATCGCAATAAAAGAACATTTACAAAAATCTAACAGTGTTTCACTGTTCATTCGAAAAACCTTTTCAAAATGAAGATTCAGACCAAAACAAAATAACCACTAAAACTATCTTTCACTAAATTAAGGTGTCCAACAAAAATTTGAATTTTGTAAAAAATACTGTCATAAATTTTCTTTTATTAAAAAAAATAGTTCAGAGGTTTCACCAAGCCGTTTTAGACCTGAAAATGAATTTTCTTAGTTTTAGATTTTTGAGAAATACCAGTTAAAGGCTAAAAGAATTTTTATCTTCAAAGATGCTGTAGTACTTAAAAATGTATTTTGTGACTTAAATTGTCTGGAAATGACTAATGTGCATTAATAATGTAACTAATGCTCTTTTGAATTCAAAAAAATGCACAAAAATTCAATTAAGTTTATAAAAATTCAAGGTGAATTTAAATGAATTTAGGATAAGTTCATTAGAATTTAGAGTGAATTCGAAAGGATTCAAACAACTTCAATTTTAAAAATATTTTTTTTTTCCATTGAATTGAGTTAAATGACAGTAAACAGAATTCAGGCCAAATTCAACAAAATTAAAGTGAATTAAAAAAATAAAAAAATAACAAAAATGAATATTCCATAAAAATTCAAGTGAATTAAAAACAATTCAAGATTTTTAACAAAATTCATGGAATTCATTAGATTTGGAGTGAATTTGAAAAAACTCAGGGGAATTGAAAAGAATTTGTTAAAAGACTTTAGGATGAATCAAAATAAATTAGAAAAAATATTGAATAGAGAAAAATTCACATGAATTCCAAAGAATTCGAAAGAATTTACAAGAATTCAGGGTGAAATTCAAATGAATTTGAATAAATTGGAAAAAATGTAAAATATTCTATTGATTGAATTGAAAATATATTAAATTTAAAACAATTTAATGGAATTCAAGAGAATTCGATGAAATTGATACGAATCCATGATGAATTGAAAAAATTTAAGGGTGTATTAAAAATAATTCATGTGAATGCAACAATATTTTTAAAATTCAAAAAAATTATACTGAATCCTGATAAATGAGAGTGAGTAGAAAAAGATGAAATTGAGAAGAATTCGGGGTGAATTAAAAAATTAAACATCTATTAAATTCAGTGGATTTCAAGGGAATTATAAAAAAGTCAGGGTGAATTCAAAACAATTCACGTAAAATTCAAGTGAATTCGAATGAATTGAAAAAAATTGCATTGATTTCAGTAAAATGGAAGTGAATTTAGAAGAATTAAAGTCAATTCATGAGACTTTGTTGAAATTCGTGATAATTTGAGCGAGTTGAACGAAATTTGAAAAATCAAAAAATTTGCATTGACTCCAGCTCAATGAGAGTGAACCGAATTCAGAGCAACTTTAACAAAATTGAAGAGAATTGAATGAAAATTCAAAAAATAAAAAAAGCAATGAATTATATAAAAATCGAGTCAATTCCGAGTAATATAAGGGAAATAATAAGAATTCGATAAAGTTCATTGAATTCACGTTAATTGAAAAAATTCAAGAATATTAAGAAAATTCACTGAATTCGTCAGATTTACAATTAATTCAGAAAAATTCAAGGGAATTCATAAGAATTGATGAAATGCCTAAGAATTCCAGCTGAGTTTCAAAGACTTCAGGGTGAATTAAAAGAAACGGAAAAAATCTATTGAATTTAGAAAAATTCAAGTGAATTCTGAAGAATTTGAAAGTATTCAGGGTGAATTTCAAAGGTATGGAAATAAATTGAAGAAAAAAATCCTAAACACTCAATCGATTTAATTAAAAATAGAGTAAATTTAGAAGAATTCAACTGAATTCAAGAGAGTTCGATGAAATTGATTCAAATCCAGGATTAATTTAGAAGAATTCAACGGAATTCAAGAGAATTCGATGAAATTGATACAAATCTAAGATAAACCCTTATGAAAAAGAAGTATTGGTAAGTATTAGATCCAATACTTACCAATACTTCTTTTTTATAGGGGAATTTAGAAGAATTCAATGGAATTTAAGAGAATTCCATGAAATTGATACAAATCCAAGATGAATTAAAAAGAATTCAACGGAATTCAAAAGTATTCGATAAAATTGATACAAATCCAAGATAAATTTAGAAGAGTTCAGAGCAAATTCAACGGAATTGAAGTGAATGGAAAGAAAATCTGAAGAAAAAAAACGATGAATTTAATAAATTCGAGCGAATTTACAGGAATATAATGGAAATGAGAAGAATTCGATGAAATTCATAAACATTCAAGAATATTAAAAAAGTGCATTGAATTCATAAGATTTGGAGTAATTTAGAAAAATTGAAGGGAATTAAAAAGAATATAATGAAATGCCTAAGAATTCAAATTGAGTTTAAAAACTCCAGGATGAATTAAAAGAAACTGAAAAATTAAATGAATTGGAAAGTATTCTAAAATCCAAAATATTCGATTGGTTCTAGAACAACTAGAGTGAGTTTCGAAGAATTCAACGGAATTCAAGAGAATTCGATGAAACTGATACGAATCCAAGATGAAATTAAAAGTCTTCAGAGTGAAAAAAATGGCCTAGCGGAACCTCTAAACGATTTTTTCTTCTTCAAATAGCAGACAATTCATGTCAGTATTTTTTCACAGAAAGGAACAAACTTAGGTGGTAGCGTTTGAAAAATTTAAAAATTCGAAGTTTTATCGTATTTTTCAATAGAAACCAGATAGAAAAAAAATTGTCTTTAAAAATGGAAGAATGATGTAATTCAGTATGCAATAAATAATATAATTATTAACAATAAAGCGGCAAACAATAATTTCATATAAAATTTACACTTTTTACTCTCGCATTATTTCTGATCATTTATGAAAAGTGAAATCTGTTATTTACACGGTTATGCGGCTCATAAAATATAAATAATGGGAAACTGTACATACATAATCAGGAAAAAAATTCTCCATAAAAAATTGCTAGTTCATCGCCTGTAGAAAAATCCACTTGAAATATTTTAGATTCATCTAAAATTACCGAAATTTTATAAACAGAAATTTCAAGCTTCCAAAATTAGTAAATTCTCGAAATTTTGAATTCTCGAAAATTTCATATTTCCAGAACTTTCCAATCATATTATTTTAACAAATTGATAATATTAAACATGACTTTATTTTATTTTTTCGAGAATTTGAAATTCTTGTACTTTAATATATTTGAAAATTTAATAACTTTGGGATTTGGAAAACTTGGGTTTTAAAATTTCAGGAATTTAATGATTTGAGTAAATTAAAATTTCCTAATTTTTTTCTTTCCGTTAATCTTTACTTTTGGAATATTTCAATTGCATTGATAAACGTTTTTGGTATTCATTTCTTAATAATAATTTGAAACTTGGGGAATTTTTATTTATCGAAAATTTGCCATTTCTGTAATTATAGGTTCGATATTTTTCAACATTAGTGATTTTGGGTTTCCAGATCAAAATTTTTCATCCCAATTGAATAATTAAAAAATTATTCGTTACTAATTATGCACATAAATTGGAATAAAAAAAAATTTTAATTGAATAATTTTAAACCTGATATGTTTAAATGTAAATAATGTGTAATTGAAAGCTTGAAGGCGTTCTAAATTGAAAAATTTTGGTGTAACATCAAAATATATTTTGGTTTCAAATTTTTATTTGCATAATTTTAAATCAAAAGCGTTGGAGCGTGAATAATTGGAAGATAAACACGTTTGAAATTTAATCGTTTTTAATACAAATGTAATAATTTTAGATTGAAATATATTAAAAAATGGTTTATTTTAAAAGTAAATCCAATAAATGATTTATCAATTTTATGTTCGAAACATAAAAAATTTATTAATATAAATTGCAGGGGATTAAAGTCGAATAATTTCAAATAAAAAAGGTTTGAACGGTTAAAAATTAAAAACCTTCAAAATTGAATAATTTAATAATGAAAACTTTTGAAATCAAATAATTTTTATTGAGTTTGCAAAAAAGAACAATTTCGAATTGAAGCATTTATCTTGTACAGTAATATACCGAAAATTTCAAATTCGAGTTTTTATTCAATTTTCAAAACAATGAAGATTAGAAATCCTTCACAATAAATAAGAATTCGAGTAGAAAAAATTTGATTTGGGAAAAGAATAAAGTTGATATTAAACGGAACAGAAAATTGAAACTTTTCGAATTTGCAAGAAGTTAAATTTACAAAAAAAAAACTAGAACTTATAAGATGTTCTAAATTGAATAAACCTTTAAATTAAAAAAATTGGAAACTAGTTTATTCTTAAATAATTAAAAGTAGGTCGAAATTCTTGGAATTTATAAGCAATTCAGACTTCAATTTATGGTGTATGGGAACTGAGGGCAGATAAGGGGGAAATAGTGGGATTGTAGGGAGGTGAAGGGAGGGGAAGTAGGAGAATTGAAGGGAGAAGTAGGGAAAGTAGGGGAAGTGAAGGAGGGGAAATCGGGGAATTAGGGGATAAGGAGAATAGTAGAAGAAATAAGAAGGGAATGGGTGAAATGAGGGTAGAGTAATTGGGGGAAGTGAGGAGACGTGAGGGGGGGGGGGGAGGGCAAGTCATATGAAGTGAGGGGAGGGGAGCAGGGGACGTTAGGGGAAATGAGAAGGAGTAGGGATAATGAGGCTATAGTGGAAGCCAGGATGAATTAGGGGAAGAGAAGTAGGAGAAGTGATAAAAAAGTGAGTGGAGGGCAAGTAGGGGATGTGTTGGTAAGTGATGAGAGGGGAAGTAGGAGAAGTGAGTGAGGGGAAATAGGGATATAAGGGGAAACGAGGAGGATAGTAGGGGAAATAATGGGGGAGTAAGCGTAATGAGGGGAAGTAGGGGAAGTTATGGTAAATGTGGGTAGAGGAGTAGGGGAAGTGGTAGAAAATAAGGAGTTGGGAAGTAGGGGAAGTCATGAAAAATGAGGGAGTTGGGAAAGTGAGGGGGTAGGGGAAGTCTGGAGAGGGGAGGCACAATAGGAGAAGTGAGTGGAGGGGAAATGAGGGGGTGGGGAAAGTGAGGTCATTAAAGAATAGTTTACAATTTGTTTTCTCTAAAGTGACAATAGAGTAGAAAGGTAGACAGAAAGTCAATTGAAAAAGTTCTACTGAGTAGGATTCTCAAGCTATTTTTTTTCACCCATTTTTCATATTTACCTTTTAATTCTATTTCGGTGGTAAATTTGTTTTCCAGTTCATTTTTTTTTCATGGTGCCATCAGCCGTGGACTTTAGCCAATTTGCGTGAGACGAAGGAAAATTCCATAGAGTGGAGACTGCCTAAATTTACTTCGAATTCCTTCGACGGAGAATTCGAAATTTCGCCGGTATCGTAACAACCAGTGCACAGTTGGACAAAATAAGATTTTTTTGGACACATGAAACAGATTTCCCTTACGAAAAAGTATACAGTACAATGTATTTTTTAATAATTTTTATGGTGAATATGGGAAGAATTGTAGGAATAATTATAGGCAAAATTATGGAAAAATAATTAATTATAGAAAGAATGTTATTGAAATATTGTAATAATCATTATTGCAAAAAGTATGAGATACTCATAGTTTTTAAATTGTACATTTTATTCACATTGTTAAATGAAGCTTCTGTAAATATGTCAATTTTTATGTACTTTCGTGTGAGTTCAATATTTTAATATTAGTAATTTCTGTAATTATTTTTCCACATTTTTTTCCTATTACTATTCATATAATTATGTTTACACTGGGGGACGACTGAAAAATTCCGAAAAATAACATTTCCGACACTGTAAAATTCCCGAAGAAGAAAAATATTCGTAATAGAAAATTCTCGAATTTATAAAATTACCGAAGGATAAAAATCCCAAATTGAAAAATTCCCGAACCGTTTATAATATTATCGAATTTCTAAATTTCCGAATAATAACATTTCCTACAGGAAATTGCCAAATTGTAAAATATCTGTCACTGTAAAATTCTCGACCCTAGAAAATCCCCGAATTTAAACAATTAAATTTTTGTTTTTAAATCAATATTATTCAATACAAATACAATAATCAAAATTGTTTTATGTGCATCGTAGTTTAAAAAAAATTATTGCTCTTGTGATGAAAGTCTTTTTTTTATTATTCTTTTTCATTGAGAAATATTTCTTCTCAATTATTATTATTTCAAACTCCAGCAATAATTTTTTAAAATAATTTTCGGAAACTTTACAGTTTCGAAATATTTATTTTCCGGTATTTTTCAGTCATCCCATGAGTTTTCTATAATTTTCTGGCGATTATGGGAATAATTATAGGAATAATTATAGGAAAAATCACAAAAAAATAATTAATTACAGATAAAATTCACTTATGTAACGAATTAAGTAATAATTTGAGAATAATATTTTCTTGTAAAAATCGTCATATTTCAGAAATTGTTTAATAAATTCCCTCTCAACAAGAGCAACTATTAATATATTGCATTTTTCGACACTATGTTAAATTTTCATAACAAATCACAGTATTTTTTCTCAAGAAAAAATTTTTTTTTGTGTGAAAAAATGCTAATTTTAAGTATTTGTTTATATAATTTATTTATGAAAATATCAAACTAGTGTATCACTTTCTTTTGGAAAAAAATGGGTTTTCACTAATATTATTGTGAATAAGATATAAATTTTAAACAATTATTAAAAATATTGTCCTTGCCTTTTTTTTCTATTATTTAGGATAATAAAAGAAATTAAATATAACAATACGTAATACGTGAAAGAGCGAATTTTTACATTCAATTCTGTTTTAACAATATATGAACAAATACAGAGGGGAAAATGGACGATTTCAACAATATGATTTATTATCTTTGAAAAAATGACATAAACAAACCAACTCTTTATCAGAAATAATAAATATTGACTTCAAATATTTAAATTTTCATTCATCATTTTATTTAATTGCTATAAACAATTTATTTGAACAAATACTCCAGTGTATAAGTTTCCTATAGAAAAAATTGTTTTTTACTAATATTATTGCAATTAAAATATCAATTTTCATCAATTATCACCAATCTTTTCCTTGCTTTTCTTTCATTTAGATAATACAATAATAAAAATCAATAAATAACAATAAAATTCATAAATTTTTAACTAATAATAATTAATCATTTTTATTTAAAGCGTGAGACCAAAAAGGTTGAAAAGTTTTTTTTTCAAATGCTCTGCATGAAATTCTTAAGAAATGTGAGAGAGCCGATTTTTTAATTTGTTTCTGTTTTAACAATATATAATTGTCATGAACAATTTATTTCAACATGTGTTCTAATGTATCAGTTGCTTCTAGAAAAAACTGTTATATACTAATTTATTGCAATTATACTAACATTATTGAGTAATATTATTATAATATTACTGATATTACTAATATTTTTGTTGCTAAAGTTTCTTGATTTTTATAATAATAACATGAATTTTTTTTCTGATAATAATATAAAAGGTAATGAAACAATGAATATTTTTTGACATTCTTGAGCCTATTTCAAAGTAAGTTTGCATGGTGTTCTTCTAAATTGTTAAAATGTTTATAGAATTTTTTTGAAATATTGCGACTTGTTTGCATCAAGTTTGACCCTAGGGTAGAAACTAGACAAAAAAATCAAAAAAATATCTCAATAATTAAGCAACGTATTATATATTGTATATTGTATATTATATATTATAATAAATTCAATAAATCAATAAATACAACAATTTTGTGTTAATAATAATTTTTATTTCATATTTTAATTTAAAAATTGCCTGAGACAAAAAAATGATCGCAGCGCGCGCGGATTTGAACCATTGTGCAGCGCTAACGCTATCTGGAGGGGGTTCCGGAAACAAATTCCATTGATTTTTCCCGTATCGTATAGCCGTCCTTTGACCAAATAAGGAAATCGCACGCCGCGATATTAACCCCGACATTCGTTGTCATGACCGCGCGCTGAATGAAACTGGATAATTTTTTTATTGTTGACTTGCGCGATTATAACAATTAATTATGCACCTGGAACGATTTCTTATCAGGTGGCAGTCGTGAGTTTTTAGTTAATTAAGATTTGAATTTTTCCAAGCGTCTGGTGATAAAAAGTGAGTGTTTTTTCCATTATATATGACTATTTTGTCTGCGTGCTTATTGTTTGTACATCCTCAATCTGATTCGCTAATGGCGAATTAAAAGAGAAATTATATCTAAAAATTGAATTAAAAAAAAATTTATGTAGAATAATATGAGAAACAATTTCAGGAGAAATTTATCTTTCATTTTTTATTGGTAATTTTGGTTAAAAATAAGAAACTCATTATTTGAGTTGAGAATAATTAATTTATTGTTGGTTGGATATTTTAAAATGAGTTAGGAAAAATATAAATTAATTTAGAAAAATGGCAGAGCCTTTGTTTTTATTTGAGCAAAGGTTAAACATAGCCTTAATTTTTTTCCTTTTTACATTTTGTATTTATTTATATCCTTTCTTTTGTAAAATCGTCTTTAAAAAATTGAAGATGCCACACAAAAAATGAGAAGCTTGAATTTCAAACCATATAAAAGATTTATGTTTTTTGCTTTTAGAACACAATGTAACTGGGAAAATATCTCACAAACTTATAATTAATGAATTAATTAACTGTAAATTAATTTTATTATAAAAAAATAATACTTGAAACAGTAAATGAGCGTGAAAAGCTGTAACTGTGAGCAGTAATTAAAGGGAAAATAAAAAAAGCATACAAAGTGAAGGAAGGATGGAGTTTTCCGATATTTATGACATCCACTCTTTTCATGGAATCAATTGTTTTATTTGCTGAGCGCAAACAAGATAATTCAACCAAATAGATGAATTTTTAACAGAGCATTTGAATTTTCAACTGAGAAAGATTTTACAGTCTAGAAAGAAAAAAAAAGAAAAATAAATTGTTGAATTTCAAGCTAAAAACCCAGAAGTATGAATTTTTATATAAAAAAGCTAATTTTCAAACAAATGATTGAATTTATATCAAGAACAATTGAATTCAACTAAAAAATACGATTTTTTTTGTTAGAAAAAACTTTAATTGTAAAGCGAAAAAGACGAACTTTTTACGAATAACATTAATTTTGAACCAAAGAGATGAGTTTTCAACTAAAATGATGAAACTTTAACTAGAAAAATGAATTAACAAAATATTTTCTCTTTCAACCAAAGTAGTTGAATTTTCAAATAAAAATATAAATTCTCAACAAATTTGTAATAGCTGATATTTCAACTGAAAGAGATTTTAATTTTAATTCAAAGACATTTGAGATCAACAAAAAGCGACGAAATTTTACCAAAAAGGTTGAATTCTAAACCATAACAGATTAATTTTTCACAAAACAGTTGCATTTTATATACTAAAAAAATGAAACTTCTACCAAAAAAATTTAATATCAACTAAGAACAATTTGTCAGTGAAGACAACAAATTTGTAAACAAATAGTTGAATTTTCAATCAAAAAAATTAAATTTCTACCGAAGAAGACGAATTCTCAAGAAAATACATAAATTCTCTACTAAAATAAAAATTAAAAAAAAAACAAAAAAAAAACACTAATTTCCAACAGCTAGTTCAATTTTCAACCAGAGATTAATTTTGAACTAAAATAATGAATCTTCAACCCAAAAAATGAATTAATGAAGTATTTCAACTTTCAACCATAGAAGTTGAATCTTCAAACAAAAAGATGAATTCTTAACCAAAAATGTAATAGATGATATTTCAACTAAAAAAGATTGTAATTTTAATTGAAAGCCATTTGAAATCAACAAAAAAAGAAAAACTTTTAGCAAAAAAGTTGAATTCTAAGCCCAAGCAGATTAACCAAAAAAGTTGAATATCAACTACAAAAAATTGTTCAGTGAATAAAAAAAAATGTTAACTAAATAGTTGAATTTTCAGCTAAAAAGATGCATTTTCAACCAAAAAATTCAATTTCTACCGGAGAAGACGAATTATCAAGAAAATACATAAATTTTCTACTGAAATAAAAATTTGCAACAAAAAAAAAAAACTAATTTCCAACAACTAGTTCAATTTTCAAGCAGAGATTAATTTTGAACAAAAATATAATGAATCTTCAACCCAAAAAATGAATGAACAAAGTATTTCATCTTTCAACCATAGAAGTTGAATCTCCCAACAAAAAGATGAATTCTTAACCAAAAATATAATAGCTGATATTTTAACTGAAAAAGATTCGAACTTTAATAAAAAAAAAGCTGAAAAAGAGATAAACTTTCAACAACAAAATTGAATACTTAACCAAAACAAATTAATTTTCCACCAATGACATTTTCATCCAAAAAAGATAAAACTTCTATACCAAAAATGTTGAATTTTAACCAAGAAAATTGTTTAAATGAAACAAAATTTCAACCTAATAATTGAATTTTCGACGAAAAAGATGAGTTTTCAATCAGGAAGATGAATTCTCAACTAAAGAGATTAATTTTCTACGAAAAAAATGAATTGTCAACAAAATACATAAATTTTGAACTAAAAAAAAATTTCAACCAAAGAAAAAACGGATGTTCGACAAAATAGTTAAATTTTTCAACAGAGTGATGAATCGTTAACCAAAATAATGAATCATCAACCCAAAAATGAATTAACAAAAAATTTCAACTTTCAATCAAAAAGATGAATCTATAACCAAAAAAATGATTTTTTTTAACCAAGGAGAATAATTTTTTTACCAAAAAACATGAATTTCAACCAAATATAGGATTTTTCAACTGAAACGAGAATTTATAACAAAATAGTTATTTTTGAGCCAAAGAGATAAATTCTCAATTGAAATAATGAATCTCTAACAAAATAAAATGAGTAATAAAGTATTTTAACTTTCAACTAAAGTAGTTGAATTTTGAAACAAAAACATGAGTTCTCAACGAAAAATGTAATAGCTGATATTGCAAGTGAAAAAAGAGTTTAATTTTAAATCTATTACAGCTGAAGATGAATTTTCAACAAAAAACCTTAATTTTCAACCAAATAGTTGAATTTTCAACTAAAAACAATAATTTTTCAATCAACAATAGAATTGTTTAATTTTAAGTTGAAAAAATTAATTTTAAATATAAAAAAAATATATAAAATATTTTAATCCTAAATCAAAAACAGTTAAACTCGCCAGAAAAGAAAAATGTTCAAAAAAGCAGTTGAATCCTCAAAGAAAATAGATTAATTATTAAAATGTTTAAAGTTTCTACCAATAGAGAAGAATTTTCAAACCAAAAATACGAATTTCCAACTAAGATAGATTTTTTAGTCATGAAAAAAAAATGTCAACCAAATAACTGAACTTTCAACCAAAAAAGATACATTTCAAATTAAAAATAGAATTGTTTCATTTTCAGTAGAAAAAATTAATTTTCAAGAAAAAAATTAATTTTCAATAGAATATTTAAAATTTTCAACCTAAGAGATCAATTTTCAACTAAAATGGTGAATCTTTAACAATAAAAAAATAATTTTTGAATTGAGTAGCTTAACTTCAAACCAAATGTTTAATGAATTAGTTAAATTTTTAGCTGAAAAAGGTAAATTTACAATCAAAAATAGAATAACTGAACTTTGAATTAAAAAAAAAATAATTTTCAACCGAAGAAACTCATTTTCAACAAAATTGTTAAATTTTCAACCAAGGAGATAAATTTTAAACTAAAATTATGAATTCTCAACCAAGAAAATGAATGTTTAATAAAGTAGATTAATTTTAGAACAAAAATGTTTAATTAAAAAAATAAGCTCATTTTCTATAATATAGTTGAATTTTCAACCAAAGAGATGAATTCTGAACTAAGATGAGTAATCTTGAACCAAAAAAAGAAGAATTTTTAATAAAGTAGATTAATTTTAAAACAAAAATGTTTAAATTTCAACGAAAATAGATTAAGCATAGATTGAAATATTCTTAAATTATTATTATTTTTCTATTGCATTATATATTTATTATTTTATATGCTTTCTTGTGAGAAATGGTCTCTGATAAATGAACTTTGATAAAATTGAGAAACTGGAATCAGTATGAAGAGTGAATAATTCTTGAATGCAGCATTTAATTAAAGTGATTAAAGTGCTTCGTGTTCACAAAGGTGAAAACGCTAAAAGAATTTGCTGATCTCAATCCTATCCTATATATGTAATTGAATTTATTTAAAATCGGATAAAAGATTGATTTCCTGTTATTGAAGCGCAATGTACCCTTGAAGCATCTACCATATCGCACAGTTTTTAAAATAGTTTTCTTTAATTATAAAACAATAGAAAGTGACAAGAAAATTTTGAATAAATTAATTCCAGTAAATCTAATTACTGTTAATAAGTTGTCTCGATTAAAAAATCTTTCATGTATTCTTGTTATATTTTCTATAACTTAAAAAGTGTCAGAAATTGGACGTCGAAATCCCAAACTTCCAGACCCAATAGATTCTAGATCGTTCTTTATTTTTATAAATATTAAATGAAGAATCCCTGTCAATTGACAAGATAGGTCATTTGGAAAATTTCTGGTAAAATTGATCAATAAAATTAAAATTGATCTGAAAAAAGTGACACGTAAAATAGTAATTAGTAACCGAGCGTGAAAGAAGCTGCAATTGTGAGGTGTAATTAAAGGAAAAATGAAGAAAGCATAGAAAGTGAAAATAACCCTTGAATTTCCTGATTATTGCAGTTCACCTTTCTAATTTTATTTTCTCTCATTGTCAATTTATGTCGATGCATGTGGCAAAACTCTATAAAAATTATAATTAGGGACCATTCCAAAATTACGTCACGCTTCCACTGTGACGATTTGTGACTATTTGTGACGTATTGGGGGAGGGGATAACACAGAATGTGAGATCACAGATTGAAAATATAAATGTGAATAATAATATTTTAAAATGCTTAAACAATCTTAAATTAGTGATTTTATTTACAAGTAAAGCATCCACATAAACAAACTATTATTTACGTTTTGGATACAGAATAAATATTTTTTGGTTCAAAATTCCACTATTTGGTTGAAGATTGAACGGTTTTGTTGAAAAGTCGTTATTTTTCAATTGAAAGTAAATTTTTCAAAGTGTAACTTCAACTAATCCAGTTTCGGCTGAAACTTGATCCTTTTTAGTTGAAAATTGAACTATTACATTTTTCACCGAATATTTTTTTTAGTTGAAAATTCATCAATTTGGTTGAAAATCAAGTATTTTGCTGAAAATTCGACTTTTTTGGTAAAAATAATTATTATTGGTTGAAAATTCATATTTTTTCATCAAAAATTCTACTATTTGGTTGAAAATTGAACTATTTTGTTAAAATTTGTTATTTTTTAATTGAATGTTAATTTTTTTAAATTGAAAATTGATATGCCAGTTTTGGTTGAAACAATCGTTTTTCGTTGAAAAAATACTTTTTTAAATTGAAAATGTAACTTTTTCATTTTTAATTGCAATTTTATCTTTTTTAGCGAGAATTTTTGTGTTCTGATGAAAATTATTTTTCTTTGGTAAAAAATCAATCTTAAAATTATTCTTAAAATTCCTGATTCAAAATTCTTATGGGTGGTTAAAAATTCATTTTTTTCGTTGAAAATTTAACTATTTTATGGAAAATTATTTTTTTGGTGTTGAATGAAGATTGATCGCTTTAGTTAAAAATGTATTTATTTGATTTAAAATAATTGTTTTTAGTTTAAAACTTATTTCTTTGGTTCTAAATTTAAACATCTGTCTGAAATTTAATTGTTTGGTTAAAAATTGATATTTTTAGTTAAAAATTCATGTGTTTTGTTGAAAAGGATTTTTTTTTGTAGAAAATCAATGTTGTTGGTTAAAATATCTACTATTTGGTTGAAGATTGAACAAGTTTGTTGAAAATTAATTATTTTTTAATTGAAAATACATTTTTTTTTTGCAAATTTAACTAATCCTTTTCTGGATCAGATTGAGATGTTTTTAGTTTTAAATTCAAACTATTAAATTTTTCATCGAGAATTAAATTGTTTTGGTTGAAGATTCAACTATTCGGTTGAAGATTCAACTATTTGGTTGAAGATTGAACTATCTGGTTGAAGATTCAACTACTTGTCTGAAGTTAAACTACCTTGTTAATAATCCGTATTAATGGTTGGAATTTTTTTTTCATTTTTTTTTTAAATTAATTTTTTTCTAACTGCAAATTTAACTAATCCATTTTTGGCTCAAAGTTAGTCTCTTTTAGTTGGAAATTCAACTATTAAATTTTTAATTGACAATTGCATTTTTTTGGTTGAAGATTCAACTATTTGGTTGAAAATTCAACTATCTGGTTGAAGATTCAACTATTTGTCTGAAGTTAAACTACCTTGTTAAAAATTCGTATTAATGGTTGGGAATTTCTGTTCTTTTTTGTGAAAAATAATTTTTTTTTTTAATTGAAAATTCAACTAATCCATTTTTTCTTAAAAGTTTATCTTTTTTAGTATAAAATTCAACTCTTGAGTTGAAAATTGATTGAGAAATTTAAATATTAAGTTGAAAATTCATAAATATTTATGAAAATTAATCTTTCCGATAAAAAATTAATGCTTTTCGTTGAAAATTGATATTTTTGTTTGAAAATTAGTTTTTTTATTGAGAATAAAATTTTATAACTGAAAATTTTGCTACTTCATTTTTGGCCACAATTGATCTTTTTAAAATAAAAATTTAGTCTTTCTTGGTTAAAAATAAAACTTCCTGATTGTGAGTAAACCTCTTTCGGTTAAAAATCACCTTGTTTGATAAAAATTCAACAATTTGGTAGGAAATTCAACTATTTTTTCAACAATATACATGAATTTTCAACCAAAATGTTAAATATTTAACGGAAATGCTTGAACTTTCAACCAAAAAAGATTCATTTTCAAAGAAGAAGATTAATTTTTTACCGAAAACGATAATTTTTTGACAAAATAAATGAACTTTTAACTGAAAAAGACAATTTTTCAATCATATTGTTCATTTCGAAAGTAAAAATGATCAGTTTTCAACCAAAAATGGAATAGTTAAAGTCAGGTGAAAAATTAATTTTCCATCAAAAAATTTCAACCAAAGAGATGAATTTTCAACTGAAATGATGATTTAGAAAGTAAATTAGTTTAATTTTAAATCAAAAAGATGAATTTGCAAGAAAAATTTCAAGTTTTAACCACAAAGATAAATTTTCAAACAAGAGGATTAATTGTCAACCAAAAAGATGAATTTTCAACCAAGAAGATTAATTTCTACCAAAAAAGAAGAATTTTCAACTAAATCCATGAATCACATTTAGTTGAAATAAATTTTCAGTTGTAAAATTAATATTCAACCAAGAAGATTAATTTTCAACTGAAATAATTGAATTTTAGACCAACCAGATGAGCTTTCAACAAAAATTTGTCAACAAAATAAATCAACTTTTAACTAAAAAAGACAATTATTCAACCATATTGTTAAATTTGGAAGTAAAAATGATCAGTTTTTATCAAAAAATGGAATAGTTAAATAGTCAGGTTAAAAATTAATCTCGCAAAAAAAAAATTGCAACCAAAGAGATAAATTTTCAACTAAAATGATGATTCATAAACTGAATTAGATTAATTTTAAATCAAAAAGATCAATTTTCAAAAAAAAGTTTGATTTTCAACCAAAAAGATGAATTTTCAAACAAGAAAATTAATTTTCAACAAAAAAGATGAATTTTCAACCAAGAAGATTAATTTTTACTAAAAAAGAAGCATTTTCAACAAAATCCATGAATAAAATTTAGTTGAATTAAATTTTCAGTTTTAAAATAAATGCTCAACTAAGGAGATGAATTTTCAACTGTAATAATTGAATTTTAAATCAAAAAGATGAACTTTCAACCAAGAAGATCAATTATACCAAAAAACACGGATTTTTATTTGAAAAAAAAATTTTTAACGAAAAATTGAATAGGTAAAGTTTTATTTAAAAAAATTTATGTTCTAGCAAAGCGATGATTTTTTAATTAAAATTATGTAATATTTTATTGGAGTAGTTAAATTTTCAGTTGAAAAAATAATAATTAAAAAAAAAAAACTAATTGTCAACTGGAATAGTTAAATACTGATATTAAATATTGATTGTTTATTCTGAAAAATTAGTTTGAACAGAATATTTGAAAATATTTCTAAATATTTTAATATATTTCCAAAATTATCAAAAAAGAATCTGAAAGATTCTGAAGCAATTTTTTTTAATACGCGTTGATTTTTTGCAGATTCCAAACAAAAGAATTATAAGCTTTTTAAGAATTTTGAAAGGTTTCAAGAGGATAAAAATTTTTTTCCAAAATTCCTAGGAAAGTTCAAAATGATTTTCAAATTGAAAAGTGTATTTCAAGAGAATATTTAAAAAAAAATATTCCAAAAGATTTCAAAAAATTATAAACAAAATGTAGAAAAATAATTAATTTCGAAAAATTGATTTTTAAAAAGTTGAAATTATTTCAAAATATTTCAAAATATTTCTAAATATGGGACGACTGAAAAATCCTGACAAATAAAATAAGGAATATTATATTTATGTAACCTCAAAGACAGAAGGCTTGCAAAGCCCGATTAATGATACTGCTTTCTAAAAATTTGAAATAAGTGTTTCATTAACCCAATCCAAAAAATTGAATATTTTTGTTCGTATTTGAAAAAAATGCCAACTTGATATAAAATAATTTTTTTCAAAAACATGATTGATAATTATTATCCATCTGAGGTTAAAAGTTCTTTATTTCATCATCTCGAAGTGTCTATATAACAAACTAAGAGTTCAATGAGCCGATGTATTCAAGTATCCATTTCTCACCTTCCTCGATTAAATGGTACCCGAGTTTTCAAATTTACGACACAAAGTACGAATTTCGAGCTGGAACTTGACTTCAGCGAATTACATCCCATAAACTTTGACTCCAAGAAACTATCATAAATCACGTAAAAAAATTTTTTCAATAATTTTATAAATAGATTAACGATTTTGCTACTTTTTAAGACATAAGCGTAGTTTTTTTTAACAAAATCTGAATAAATAAAGTTCATATTATGTTAAAAAATAGATGAATTGTGATGAAAAATCGGTCAACAGTAAAAAAAACTAAATTAAATTTGTTTAAACCATTAACAATGTTTACAGGCATTAAAAATAATGTAGAAAATTGTTACTGAATATTAATTTTTCATCCAATAAATGTAAAATCGAAAACCTATCTATTCAATTACAGTTTAAAAGTTAATTTGTTTATTGAATTTGATAATAATGTAGAAAAAATAGTTAATGCGTAATAATTTGAAATAAATTATTACTTTTACATATATTACGACAAAAATTATTTGGAATAAAAAATCTGAGATTTGTCAATCCTTAAGAAAGCATTTTTGCTCATGAATTACATCATAAAAAATAATTTTTTTTTCAAATATTTAAATCTTTTGGAGAAACTTGACCAAATATTATAAATTTAAAAATAATGTAAAGGGGGTTCAAAGTATTTTGACTGATTTAAGAGATTTTATTTGATTTTGTAGGGTTTCAAATCTTTTCGGGTATTTAAAAAAATTTCAAGTCATTTTAAATCGGTATCAAAGGTATCAAAACGTTTCAAAGATTTAAAGAAATTTTAGAAAATTAAAAAAAATTTCTATAGATGTTTAGGGAGTAAATGAAATAAAATGAAATTTTAAGAAACTTCTAGAAATTTCTACGGATTTCATGGGATTCAGTAGGGTCTCAGAAAATTTCAAAGATTCGAAGTATTTCAAAAGACATGAAAGATTTTAAGATTTTTAAAGGTATAGGTTTCAAACGATTTTAGGATATTTGCAAATTAAATGAGATTGAAAGATTTTAAAGAATTTCGTAGGAATTTAGAAAATGTCGTAGGATTTTAGAAAGGTATCCAGAATATCAATGATATTCAAAAGATTTCATGGGATTCTAGCGGATTGCTAGAGAACTTTACGGAATAAATTGAATTAAATTTCAAGAAGCTTCTAGGTATTTTGAAACATTTTTTACAGATTTTAGAAATTACAAGGGAGTTGACCATATCCAAGGGTTTTTTTACGTATTTCAAGTGATTTTGAATCTTTCAAAGAATTTTTATAGATTTAAAGTGATTTTCAATATTTAAAGCTGAAGGAAGTCCTAACCTTTTTTGTCTGATTCTAATATTTGGAAACAGATTTCAAATAAGATTTTAAGATAAGATTTCTCGAAATGTTTTTTTTTTGTTGCTAAAATCTTGATTTATGTCAGAAATGACGCGAGCTTGTTACGTGCTTCGTATCTTGAGAGTAAGTTCGTGACAGAACGTAACTATATCTCATGAGCTTATCACCTCTGAAAGTTGAAGATTTTGATATTCCTTTTTCCTGTTTTTCCGAGACATCGATCCAAGTAAGAAAAAAAAATGATCACTCTCTTTTTTTCCAAGTATCATGTCTAAAATTGTACAATTTTAAATTTGCATCACATAAACAATTTTAATTGAACATTTAAATTGATTTGATTAATTTTTCTAAAATAAAAAAATAAATTCACCGTTATTTTCATCATTCAAGATGAAAACATTTTCAATCAAAAACCCTTTTGAATTGAATTTAAAAAAACATTTATAATATCAAGTAATTGCAAATAAGCAGAAATACACACCATAATCACCATCATAAATGAACAACTCCTCCAGTCAGGACAGGCAATCAAGAAACTGATGATTAGATTCGACAAAACTGCCGACAGAGCACTCTTGAAGGCAGTCAACATCCAAACCGAAAAAAATATAATTGAATAAAAAAAGTAAAAAATTTGTTGTCTGTACCTTCTATGGGTCTTGAAAAAGAAGACAACGCAGATTTTGTCCAGATATGGTCAGCCCGACCAGGGCAATACAGTTCGAAAATAAGTATTCACTCATACTGATATTCGATAACCAGAATCCTACCTCAGATTTCAAGGGGATCAAAGATATCCTGACCAAAAAAATTTAAATCACTAATCATAAAAATAAGAGTACAGCAGTAACACAGTGCAAAATCTGCTACAGCTTTGGCTACATTAAAGCTCACTGTGGCAGAGTACATGTCTTCATAGATGACACAAAAAAACAAACAACAAGGGGTCAGCGTTGAGTTTTGTATCAATTATTTACGAGAGAACACAGAACAAACAAAGCAATATGCCTATTCTTCCGGAAAGTAATACAAAAAGCCTAGAAGAGATGCACAAATGTCAACAGGAACAATTTTGGAAATTAGTCAAAGGTACTAAGATTAGAGTTGATGTGACAACAGCCTCAAAAAGAAAAGAAACAAATGCTGAGACTACAGCAACAAAACACCAACGAACAACATAACATTCAATGACTGATTCGCTAATTGATGCTTCAGAGGAAATAGCAAACTAAGATACTACATTCTAATATTAATGGCATACATAAAAGGAAGTCTAGACTCCTCAAATTGTTACCCAAAAACAAACCGGACACAATCACGATCAATGAAATCAAGTCTAAAGCCAAAAATGATGTGTAAGGATTCTCGAATCTGTTGATCAAACTGGACAAACACCTAGGAACGAATCTATATATTGCCACTCACATTAAATGTAACGGAACGATCTTAAACAGTTTCAATGGAATGAACATCAGTAATCATATAGATATAACTGGAATTACACTAATCACTAAAGGCAATAAAAAACTTGACTCATACACAATCTACGTTCCAAAAAGAGACGGAAACAAGAAAGCTGAGAAGATTTGGGAATACCTAATATTAATATAAAACACAATCATCATATGAGACTTTCGTGATAGACATTCAGTCCTGGCGTCCAATAGCACCAACCACAGAGGTAAAATTATTAATAAAGCAATCCAGCAAGGATCAATCCTCTGGCAGCTTAACGACATCGGCTCGGTCCACAGGCCATGGCTACTGAAATTGAGTATTGAATCTGAGAGGATTAGGATCTTGAGGAGGAATCTGAAGCAAACTAACCATCAAGACCACAACATCTCACCGATGACATAAGCAAGAATTTAACAGAAATCAGGATAAATAGTGATGAAGATTGTGAAAGGGTAATGATCAGGAATCAAAACAAATTGCGAAGATTGAATGCCAGAGTGCTATACAATAAAACCGAAGTGGAATACAAAAGGGTAAAAATAGAAGCTGATGAGGTGATAGACGACTGGAACCATGATAGTTAGACTAGCATCCTCAACAGCGACGAAGATTACCCCTTTTCAGCTTCTACTTAAAGTTCCATGGTATCTTCATTTGTTTAGTGACTTCTGGTCTAGTTTCTTGATTACGGGCATCACCAAACCTGTCTTTTATTCCTCAGGCCACCATTCTTCTGTTCATACTTTGTTACAAACCCTCTACATTTCCTCTCTCACCCCTTCCCCACCAAATCTCAAAGCATCGTTCTCTACATCTTGTCCTGTCCACGTCTTATCCTTCTGAGCTCCTAATCTCCTCATTTTCTATTCTTTCCCTAAACTCTCTCAGCTAATTCTCCCCCCATCTACCCATTTTTACTTATCTTTCTTCAGTGATTTCCTTTTTTCCGCTATGCCGATACCATCCTAAAGGGTTCAGTGTCGCTATTTTCGCGAAGTGTTCCAAGCCTGTTCCATCACCTAATACCACTTTATTTGTTCTCTTTCTTATCCTTTCTTCTGCCAGAATGTAATCTATCACTTTCTTTCCCATCTCACTATCTCTTCTATCTCACTATCTCTACCTATAAAAGTCACTTCCTCTTCTTAAGTTCCCTTCATATTACCATTGAAAATGAACCACCCCTTGTTCCCGAAGAGGTTCACCAGAGTATTATCCCCCTGGTCCAGATCCCTGTGCTTCGAATTTCTTCGAAACATTTTGTTTTCTTCATCCTATATCTCCCTCTTCCCATAACTCTCCTGTCCATCTGTTTAAATCTACCTCTTACAACGCCAACTCTTCATTCCTCTCCTTCATTTATTTTCTGATTACTTTCCATCTTTTCTCTCCTCCTTTCCTCATATAAACATAAACGACCACCCTCTCTCTTCCTACCTTTTTTTTCACCACCACCCCTCCATCATTTCTTCTCTCTCTTCCCTCTTTCATCTTTCATCAGTTCGCTTCTATCCACTGACACCATGCGGCCCATCCCCCTACCCCTCTAATGCTCTTTCTTCCCTTCCTTTCTTTTCATCTTTACCCCTCCTCCTTCAATAATTTTTTAAACTACGCGAAGGAAATAAATTGTTAAAGTATACTTGTATTTCTAAGACTCATTATTCTTGAGTGCATATTTTGTCTTCCTCTCATATTATTATGTTTAGAGTATTATCATTATGATACTTAGGCTATATTGATATAAAATCTCTAGAAAATTGAAGGACTTTTATTCCATTGCATTGCGATTTGTAAATAAACGGGTTCAGTGAGTGCTTGCTGAATGCACTTGAGTAAAGCTGGTGAATCTTTTTTCGCATTAAAACGTTTCAATGAAAACTCTTCCATGAGAAAAAATTATGAGATAGAAGCAGCTAAGTCGGCGTTAAACCTTGGAGGCTTGAAAATTCCGCGTATTGAGATGAGACTACTTATGAACTTTTCATTCAATCTCCACCCGTAATCTGATTTGACTCTCGTTATAAAATTTTCATATGCAGCTTTCAGAGCTCTACTTTGCACATAAGTTTGTTATAATTTATGATGTGCGTGAAGAGGATTTTATAATAAATTTACAGGGCTGCCAGACAGTCACACAAGTCACTTCCAGTCACTTTTTTTTCTCAAATCACTTTTAAGTCACTTTTTAGGGTTTAATAACCCTGGCAAGAAACCCTTACAGTTTCGGTTAGCTGTCCGGCCTTCGTACTTTTTTCAAGTAGGGGAAGTGAGGGGAAACGAGTGGAGGGGAAGTAAGGGAAGTGAGGGAAATGAAGGGAGGGAATGCATGCGCAGTAAAAGGAAATAATGAGAAGTAAGGGGAAATGAGGAACGGAAAAGTAGGAGAAGTGCGGGGAAACCAGGGGTGGGGAATTAGGGGAAGTGAGGTGAAATTAAGGGTGTAAACATAGGGGAGGGAACGTTGGGAAAGTGAGGGGAAATAAGGAGTAAGATGTAGGGAAAGTGATGGGAAATAATGGGAGTGGACAAAGGGGAAGTGAGAGAAAATAAGAGGAAGGAAAGAAGGTGCACTAGGGGAAATTAAGGGAAATTACAATGGGGTATTGAGAAGGGAGTAGTGCAAGTGAGTGGCTGGAAGTAGGGTGAGTAAGTGGAAATGAAGGGCGGAAATGTATGTTCAGCAAGGGGAAATCAGTATAGGGAAATTAGCGGAAGTATGGAGAAATGAGCATAGGAAAAGCAGGAGGAGTGCGGGGAAATCAGAGAAAGGGAATTAAGGAAATCGAGGTGAAATGAGGGGTGGACACGCAGGAGAGGGAACGTTGTGAACGTTGTTCACGTTGGGAAATGAGAGAAAATGAGAGGAATGAAAGAAGGTGCACCAGGGAAAATGACGAAAAAATTAAGGTGGGGTGCTGAGGAGGGAGGACTGGTAGTGAGTGGCGCCAAGTAGGTGAAGTAGGTGAAATAGGGGAGGTTAGGGAACATGAGGGGTGGGAATGCATGGTCAGTAAGAGGGAATAAGAAGAGGGACATGAGGAGAAGTGAGGGGGAATAAGGAAAGGGAAAGTAGGAGAAGTGCGGGGAAATCATGAGAGGGAAGTTAGGGGAAGAACGGTGAAATGAGGGGTCGAAACGTAGAAAACCGAAGGTTGGGAAAGTGAGGGGTAATGAGGAGAGGGATGTGAGGAAGGTAATGGGAAAGAAGAAGTGGGGACGTGAGGCGAGTGAGAGGAAATGAGAGGAAGGAAAGTGGGTTGCGGTAGGGGAAATAAAGGAAAATTAGGGTAGGCAAGTGAGGAGAGAGGAATTAGGTAAGTAGGGTAAGTGAAGTGAGGGCTGGGGAAAGCAAGTAGGCGAACCGAGTAGAAAGGGAAGTGGAGGTTGAAGAAGTTGTGGCAGGGGGCGAAGGGAGAAGTAAGGAGACGGAAAGTATGGAAGGTGAAGATTTAAACGAAATAATTACTTCAGGGGCTTAATCATTAAGAACTTACAAAATTTCAATGGATTTTAAAGAATTTGCAGATGTAAAGTGGGGTAGTGAGGAGGGAGTAGTGGAAGTGAGTGACGGGAAGTGGAAGAAGTATGTTGAAATAAGTGGTCGAAACGTAGGGGAGGGAGCGTTTGGAAAGTGAGGGGAAATGAGGAGAGGGATGTAAGAGAAGTAATGGAAAAGAAGGGGTCGGGACGTGGGTGGTGTGAGAAGAAATGAGTGGAAGGAAAGTAGGTTGCAGTAGGGAAAATTAAGAAAAATTAGAGTGGGAAAGTGAGAAGAGGGGAATAAGGTGAGTAGCGTAAATAAAGTGAGGGCTGGGGAAAGGAAGTGGGGGAACCGAGGAGAAAGGGAAGTAGAGATTGAAGAAGTTGTGGCAGGGGGCGAAGGGAGAAGCGAGGGGACGAAAAGTATAGGAGGTGGAGATCTAAACGAATTAATTACTTGAAGGGCTTACTTATTAAGGGCTTGACAAATTTCAATGGATTTTAAGGGATTTGCAGATTTTAGGTAGGGTG
The DNA here is from genome assembly GCA_011634705.1 of Andricus grossulariae. Lineage (NCBI taxonomy): Eukaryota > Metazoa > Arthropoda > Insecta > Hymenoptera > Cynipidae > Andricus > Andricus grossulariae. The sequence continues at coordinate 44,668,964 of JAABKJ010000755.1, read as the reverse complement.
TTGAGGAGGGAGTAGTGGAAGTGAGTGGCGGGAAGTGGGGGAAGTAGGGGAAGTAGGGGAAGTAAGGAAACATGAGGGGCGGGAATGCATGCTCAGTAAGGGGAAATAAGGGGAAGTAAGTGGAAATGAGGAGAGGGAAAGTAGGAGAAGTGCGGGGAAATCATGGGAGGGAAGTTAGGGAAGTAAGGTGAAATGAGGAGAGGAAACGTAGGGGAGAAATCTTTGGGAAAGTGAGGGGAAATGAGAAGAGGGATGTAAAGAAAGTAATGGGAAACAAGGGGTTGAGACGTGGGGGGAGTGAGAGAAAATGAGAGAAACGAAAGTAGGTTGCAATATGGGAAATAAAGAAAAATTAGGGTGGGGAAGTGAGGAGAGGGGAATCAGGTGACTAGGGTAAAATTGTATTGAATTGACTGATTTTAAGTCCTCATGACCTTAATTTCAGAAGTGACTCTTTAATACAGACAAATTTTTTCGCATGGACTAATTTCAATTCCTAACGACCTGAATTTCAGTACCAAGCCTTCAATTGAGACAAATTTTTCTTAAAATGAGACCAACTTTGCTAAAATCCAGATCAATTTTTCTGAATGAACTAACTTTAATTCTTCAAAATCAGGACAATTTTTCTTTAATTTAGACAAATTTGATTAAGTAGTCTAATTTTAAGTCCTTATTACCTTAATTTCAGAATTGAATCTTAAATTCAGACCAATTTGACTTCGAATCATGAATCTTGCCTAATTCTAGAGAAATCTTCCTAAATTCACTGATTGCAAATTTTTTGTTATCTGATTTTCAGAATTGAGTCTTAAATTCAGATCAATTTGACTTAAAATCAAACCAACTTGGCTAAAATCCAGACAGATTTTTCCAGGGAGGACTAATTTCAATTCATTAAAATCAGATAATTTTTACTTAAATTCAAATTTGACTGAATAGTCTAATTTTCAGTCCTCATTACCTGAATTTCAGAATTGAGTCTCAAATTTAGAAAAACTTAACTCATAATCATATCAATTTCACTTGAATCCACACAAATTTTACTGAATTCAATACCAATCGTATATTAATATAACAATTTTATGTAGTCTTTTTTTACTGTAAAATTAAAGTTACTAAACTGTTTTGATCAATTTTTTCTATGCTGAATACAAATAGAAAAGAAATTTCCACTTTGTTCTAAATATCGGGCAGATTCTGGGAAGCTTTCACCAGCAGAAAGTAACTTTGTTCCGTCACATCTTCTTTACATTAAAATCTCGTTTTTCTCGTTTCAAAGTCTTCCTCGTTCAACGAGTTTCATATTAGCAATATTATCTTTTTCCAATTTTTCTAATGTGTTTTTCAGCTGACAACGTGAAATATGAGCTCAAAGAATGAACGATATTACTTTTTTTATTACGTGGTAATATTATATATAATTTTCAACCAAAAAGTTGAAGCAAGTAATTAAATTTTCACTTAGAAAAATTAATTTTTAACAATAACAACAAATTTTTATCAAAGTAGTTCAATTTTCAACCAAAGAGATGAATTTTCAATAAAAAACTGATAATTTTTAAGAAAGCAGTTTAATTTATCACAAAATATTTGAATTTTCGACCTAGAAATATTAATTTTTTACTAAAAAGACGCATTTAAAAAAAATTTATTTTTCAACCAATTAGTTTGAATTTTTAACCAAGGAGATTAATTTTCTACAAAAAAGGTGAATTTTCAACCAATTACAATTATCTTTAATCTTACATTTGAATTTTGAAACCAGAAAGATCAATGAATTATTAACCAAAAATTAATAAGTTTAATGTTTATTACAAAAAAAATTAATTTCCAATAAAAAACTAATTTTATGCAAAAAATTTTATTATTATACAAAATAGTTGAATTTTCTACGAAATTGTTGAATTTTCAATACATACAGACGAATTTTCTACAACAAAGGTAAAGCAAGTAATTACCTGTTTACTTGAAAAAATTAATTTTCAACAGTAACAACTCATTTTTATCAAATCAGCTTAATTCTTAGCAAAAAATGTAATATTTTATATTCGGAGCAAAAAGGACGAATTTTCAAACAAAAAATTAGATTTTCAACCAAAAAGATGAATTTCCAACCGAAAAGCTGAATTTTTAACCGAGAAGATTAATTTTTTACTAAAAAAGACTCAATCTAAAAAAGAACATTCATTCTTAACTAATTAATTGAATTTTCAACCAACGAGATTAATTTTCTAAAGTAAAGATGATTTTTGAACAAATTACATAAATTTTCAAACAAATATTTGAATTTTGAAACCAGCAAGATCAATCAATTATCAACCAAAAATTTTAGAGTTAAAATTCTATAGTAAAAAATAATATTCCATAAAAAAATAATTTTCTACAAAAAATTTGAATAATCCACAAAAAAGTAGAATTTTCAATCAAACCGTTGAATTTTCAAGACAAACTAATTTTCTACATAAAGTGAAATTTTCAATAAAAGAGTTGAATTTTTAACCTCGTAATTAAATGTTCTTTTAGGAAAATGAACTTCAACCATAACTTAACTTTAACCAAACTCATTTCTTTCTCAAAGTATTTCGATATTCAACCAAAGGAATTACTTTTCTACTAAAATTATGAATTTTTAACAACAACAAGAATTCATTTTTAAGAAAGCAGTTCAACTTTCAAGAAAATAGTTAATTTTTCGACCAAAAAAGGTTTATTTTCAGTAAAAAAAGTAATATTTGATATTTCAATAAAAAAAGATGAATTTTCAAAGAAACAGTTAAATTTTCAACCAAAAAGATGAATTTTCAACAAAAAAGATTAATTTTTAACTAAAAAATACGCATTTTCAACAACAAAAAAACGTAAATTTGCAACCAACTAGTTGCATTTTCAACCAAGGAGATTAATTTTATACAAAAAGACGAACTTTCTACAAATTAAATTAATTTATAACCGGAAGTGGAAGAGTTAGATTTTTATTTAAAAAAATACTAATTTCTAATAAAAAACTAATTTGCCGTAAAATATTTTAATATTCTAAAAAACAGTTGAATTTTCTGTCAAATTGTTGAATTTTCAAGACAAAGAGACGAACTTTCTACTAAAAGTTGAATTTGCAAACAATTAATTAAATGTTCACTTAGATAAATAGATTTTCAGCAGTATAAATTAATTTTTATCAAAGTAGTTCAATTTTCAACCAATGTGATAAAACAACAAATTCGTTGCATTTTCAACGGCGGAGATTAATTTAATACAAAAAAATGAATTTTCAACAAATTACATTAATTTTCAACCAAAAATGGGAGATTCAAATTTTTATTTAAAAAAATACTAATTTCCAATAAAAAACTAATTTGCTATAAAATATTTGAATATTCTAAAAAACAGTAGAATTTTCTATCAAATTGCTGAGTTTTCAAGACAAAGAGACGAATTTTCTACTAAAAGTTGAATTTGCAAACAAGTAATTAAATGTTCACTTTGATAAATTGATTTATAACAGTCAAAATTAATTTTTATCAAAATATTTAAATTTTTAAACAAAGTGATAATTTTTCACTAAAATCATGAATTTCAACAACAAAAAAATTAATTTTCAAGAAAGCAGTTCAACTTTAACAAATTAGCTGAATTTTCGACCTATGAAAGTTAATTCTCAGTAAAAAATGTTAATTTGATATTTCAATAAAAAAGATGAATTTTTAAACACACAATTAAATTTTCAACCAAAAATATTATTTTTTAACTGAAGAAGACGCATTTTCAACAAGAAAAAAACGTAAATTTTTAATCAATTCATTGCATTTTCAACCAAGGAGATTAATTTTTTATAAAAAGAAGAATTTTCGATAAATTACATTAATTTTCAAACAAAAACGAAAGGGTTAAATTTTTAATTAAAAAAATACTAATTTCCAATAAAAAACTAATTTGCTATAAAATATTTGAATATTCTAAAAAACAGTAGAATTTTTTTGATTGAATCCGCGAAAGTCATTTTTCACATAAAACCAATACCTTCTCATTGAGATGAGAATGTAAAAAAGTTGACATTTGAATGACCATGGAGGTCATGGTGGAGATCAAAATAAATGTCATCATTGAATTCCTCGTTGGAGGTTACTTAAAAAATAACCTCGACCTCCCTGAAAAATATCTTACCTGAGGAAATATTCACCCGTCCCGGGACTTTTGGGACACACAGTATATGTTTGACTTAATTCGCTTATAAAAATAAAGTGGATTATTCGTATCAGACAAAAATTCATGTAAAACCGCATGTGAAATCATAATTTTAAAGGTTTTATTAGGAGAGTAAAGAAAAGTCTCTTACCTACTCAAGTTACTTAAATAATATTTGTGTATGTAATAATGATACATATAAATGTTGAATGCAAATAAATGCAGGGTTATGGTGTTCAGGAAAGGAGGTGGAAGGGATAATGTAAGGGAGTGGAAGTGGAAGGGAAAGACGGTGCAAGAGGTGAAAGAGTTTGTGTACCTGACTTCCTGCTTCGGAGGAATGGGGAAGTGGATGACCATACAATAGAGAGAGTTAGGAGGGCAAATATGGTGATGAGGCAGGTATGGGGGTTGGGAAAGAAGTTGTTTGCAGATGATTTTGTAAGAAGGATGAAATTGTTCGACTTGCTAGTGATGAGTGTGCTTTTGTATGGAGTGGAGGTGTGGGGATGGACTTGGATTGGAAAGAAATACACCTAATTATATTGTTAGGAGAGAGATGGGTAGAACGAGTTTAGGGATTCTAATAGGGAATCGGGCGTGTGTGTATTAGGAGAACTTTTTGGAAGAGGGGGCAATTAAGCTGGTTGGGGAGTGATTGTGGGAGAAGAAGAAGAGGAGAGGGGATAGGAAGATGGAGGTTGTAAGAGAAAGGTATTTTAGAAAGAATGTGCTGCAGATGGATCAAATGAGAAGGATGCACGAGAAGGGGAGAAAGGTATGTGACGTGGTCAAGAAGAACGACATGAAGAGAGAAAAGGCAGCAGAGGAGATAATAAGAGGGTCAAGGTTCAATGGAAACTATGAGTGGATTATACCAAAGAAGAGAGCGCAATATCTGTGTAAGAAAGGAGAGAAAGATAGTCAGGAGCTTATGGCGAGGATGAGATGTGATTGCATGCAGGGTTCTAATCGGTTCTGGCTTCTTAGGGAGGAGAGTATGTGTGAATTGTGCGGGAAGGGGAATGCAAAGGTGGAACACTGGTTGAAGAATTACGAGGGAGTGGAAAGGAGTGGGATAAGCATGGGGGTATTCATAAATGAAAGAGAGGACATGAGGGCGGTGGTTTGGGTGAAGGAGGTGTTGGGTAAGATGTTGAAGAAGGGGAAGGAGTAAGAGGAATGGAGAAGGGGATTTTGTAAAGATGAGAGGAAGTAAATATAAGTTCGCTGTAAATGTTGTAAATAGTGGATAAGTATTAGATAGTAATCGCAGAGGCAGAGTTTGGCAATTCGATGCAAGACGAAAAAAGTAAGGACATGCGTGCGAGGCGAAACGAGGAAGGCCGCATAAGAGCGGTCATAGAGTAAAAGTATGGATGGATGTTAGTTCGTAAGGATTAATTTTGATAAAATTCTGTGCACATAGAGGTGTAAGCAAGTCAATTATAATATGGATGTGTCCAAGTGAAAAGGTTCCGTCTCGGAGAAACCAAATAAAAAGATGCTTACTCGTGGGTTCAAATAAAAAGGTGCTACGTAGGTAAGGGCGCTGATAATACAAATACAAATTATATGGGATGGTAAAGCTTTAAGAGTTCATCACGCGAGTTAGCACCCTTTTATTCGCTTTCACCGAGATGGAACCCTTTGATATTCGGCTTCGTAAATTATTCAAAATTCACGAAGTAATTTAAGTTTTAATGATCACATCCTTTATCTTTTTCATGTTTCGAGAATATGACAGTATATGAATTTGCATTCCACTTTCGTTCTCGTGACCTTATAGCATGAAAAACTGTCATTTAATATTCAAGGAATGACGGAAAGAAGTAATCTCAAGAGGTCTTTTGATGTGGAAGCATTCCTTTTTCATGCTTAAAAGGATGGAGTATATCTGAGTGTCGTCTTTTCAGTGCACACTAATTAGTTGACGCTTGTCGACTAAATGAAGCTTTAATACTTAAGCACATGCCTGCTTTATGTATTTCTTTATTATATGTATACCAACGTACCAGGTGATTTTCACAGCAAGACGACCTAGATTTCCTAGTTCCACTATTCACAACTTTCTCCGGGCTCTTTTCGACAGTTTTTGAGCTTCTGAAAAGACACCAAAGAGATATATTCAAGTCAAGCTTCAAACTCCCGTCAGAGCTTCCTAGCATCTAAATAAATAGAAGAGAGATGTAGATAAAATTTCTTGTGCTCTCGGGAATGCGAGATTGCTTCAAGTTAATTATTCTCAGAACTTGAAATTAGGTTCTACCATAATATCTTTTCCCTTTTTAGGGCTTTTTGGATGGGGCTCTAACCGACGCGCAGTGGCAGTGGGGGAAAAAAGCTTTCTATAGATAAATACATTTTTAGCATACACTATTTATTTGATTTGGACGTTTTTTTAATAAAAGTTTTTTAAATTTTGCAAATATCTGCGTGGTTTGATGAATAATTTGGTTAATTTTTCAATCAACAACAAAATCAACATTTTTTAAACTTTTTAGAATTACCATTTTTTTAATTTTTAGTTTTATCAAACAAGGCCTGGCATCTGTGCTAGAACTACCTGTAAATAATTTCCAGTGTGCGAGAATAATTTTCAAAAAATTGTTTATTATGCGATAAACAAAGAAATGAAGAAACTTTGTTTTTCGGAATTGACCCTGTTTAGCTCATAGAAATCCAAAATTTTTGTATAAAATCTGAGAAAAATTAATATTGAATTACGATTAATTGAAAATAGATGCTACTTAGCAATTATTTAAACAATTTTGATGAAAAATTCACAGTTTGGATATTTTTCAAGGAGTAGGTTCAATTTTGTACGGAATTAACTGAGAATATCTTTCCAATGACTTCTTGCTATAATACTTTGCAAATTCACAAGAAGTGTTGATTTTTTTTTTAATTTCACAAAAAAATTAAGAATTTTTCTATTTTTCATAAAATACGCTCAATTTTTCTAAAGAATAAACTATGAATGTCTTTGCGATGATATTTCGCTATAATACTTTCCAAATTGACAACAACTATTCATGAGTTGAGCAATATTCATAAACAAATTCAGAGTTTGACTATTTTTTAACAAATGCGCTCAATTTTTGCTCACGGAATCGACTAAAAATATCTTTCAAGTGGCTTATTACTATGATACTCTTGTTGTTGATAAAAATTTTATAACTAATTATTAATTGTGGTCAATTTGCAAAGTATCATAGAAATATGAGTTATCAAAAAAACATTGTTAGTCGATTTCGTTTAAGCAATTGAACATTTTTGTCAATTCGGAAAGTATCATAGCGTGAGGTCGTCAAAAATACATTATTAATTAACTTCGTAGAGAAAGTTCAGCTTATTTTGTGAAAAATGTCCAATTCCAGAATTTTTTTAGGAAAATTGTTTAAATTATTTATAATTATTGTGAATTCAAACATTATTAGAGCAAAAAGTCATCGTAAAGACATTTTAAGTTGATTGTGTAAAAAATTCAGTGCAGCCATTCAAAAATAGCCAAACTCTGATTTTTTGAATGAAAATTGTTTAAATAACTGATAGTTCTTGTAAATCTGTGAAGTATCATAGTAAAGCGTAATGAGAAAGACATTCTTGGTTAATTCCGTATGAAAATTGAGCCTATTCGTTCAAAAATATCCAAACTGTGAATTTGTTTGAAAATATTGTTTAAACAATTCTTACATATTATTCAATTTTTAATTGATCTCAATAAAAAATTATTCTTTTCTCATGTTCCATACCAAAATTCAGGATTTGAGTAAGATAAATTCGCATTGCAAATGCCGAAAAATAACTGTTATTCATATTAATTTGTTAATAACGTATTTAACAATGTTCTTTGAGTATTCTCACCCACTGAAAATTAATTTTGAACAGTTTTAGCACCGGTAAAAAATTTTAGTTCTATTATTCTGAAAATCTTTTGAAAAATGGAATTTTTTAAAAGTTAAAAAAATAAATATAAATTTTGTTGTTAAATAAAACAATGAAACAAATTTGTTATCAAAAATCGAAACACATAAATCTTCTTGCAAAACCCACCTCAAAAGTTGACGTTTTCATGCTTCTAAATGATGCCTAAAGGACCTTATTTGAGCAAACTGTGTGCGAAACAATTTTCGCGCATGCGCAGTTTGAAGATGGCTTACTTCAGGCACTGGTCAAAAAGCTGTGCATGCGCACTACCAAGATAAGGTACTTTAGACACTGACATAGGTAACTTTAAACAGTGGTGTTGGTATCTTCTTTCAATAAATTTAGATTTAACTTGAACAAATCTTTTAATAATTGAAGTTTTGTTTTTGGGATGGGTGTTGCAAAAAAAGAGCGTGTGATATACGTGCGAATAGGTGATTTCTAACTCGTGTGATTGCATCTTTCTCCCGGCTTATGCTGCAAAATTTACATTCGCACACAATCACCTATTTTGCGCACTTGTATCACAAATAATTATTTTTCGAAATTGATAGATGTTTAATTTTGAATAAGCGTCCAAATTAAATAAATAGTCTAGGCTAAAAGTTGATTTGTTACAAAATAAATTAAAAAAATTTCAATTAACAAACAAAATTTAAAGAAAATTGTTTTTGTCTTTTCATGGCTATTGTTTTTGTGAACATTTTCTGATCTGACGCTTCTCTGGATGTGATGCGATTCAGTTGATTAAATTGGGTTTTCAAAAGCTACTAGGCGGAGTACTGTGATGAGGATATAATGAAAGGGGTGAGTGGAGAAGAGGACGTTGTGCGACATAGGGGTAGAAAGCGAAGGACGGAGGAGAAATATATGTGAGGAGGATCGGTTGAAAGGAATGGTATAGGGTAACAGTATGTAATGAGAAGCGGGGCAAGGTGAGGAAATAAAAGTGGTTGGACAATATAAGAGATTGTGTTTATGAGAGAGAGGAGTGACAGGAGGAGGAAGAGAATGTAAAGGAGGGGATTCATGTGATAGGAATAGGGAGAAGGTGTTCTTAAACGATAGGCATGGAGGAGAGGAGGAGTGGAGAAGAGGAGAGACGGTGATGCAAGGGATATTCATGAATGTAGTGAGGGGGTGGTGTGTAGCAGATAGAGAGAGGAGCGAGCGAGAGGAGCGAGGGATGTAGGATAAGAGATACCAGTGAGGGGGACTGTTGGATGTCTGAGGGCGGGGGCATGAATGCGAGGGGCTGGGTTAGAAGGATTAATGAAGTGGGGCTTTTTTTCTTTATCGTCGTTCAGCTTTTCTAGTATCTAGAAGTCTGCATGTACATAAAAAATGTCATTTATTTACTAAAAGAAAATTAATGATCTTTACTCATAAATGATACATCCAATTTGGATCAATTGAACTTACTTATTATGAATCGAGATAATAGAACAGATAATTAGACCTCTGGAATAAGGAAATACCTCTTCTTAAAAACGTCCTGGAGAATAATTTGTACTCGCTCTAGACCAACAAATTTATTATTATAATTATTTCATCATTCCAGTTCTTAAAGGGTATGCAGCTAGTTTTCATTTCGTAGTCAGGGAAGAATTGTACGAGAATTCGGTATAGGAGGACACTTAGGGCAGACTCCAATTATCGTAAGTTGACTCCGAAAATGTGAAACCAGTAAAAAGAAAATTTCTGGTTGACAACTGAAGACCTAACAGAGCGGCAATACTGAGACGAGAAAACCAACGAGGCCAAACAACGTCGACGAGAAACGCACTCGATGTTTTAAGAGAGAACAATAGGCCGCCTTTTGCAGAAGACCAACCGGCATTTCTCAATGCTCATCGCGGCTGGCGTCGTGGGACATAATTTTTCCAGGGCTTCTAGCAAAACTACGGCCAAGTTTTCTTCTTTTCCGCTCTTCCAGTACCGCTGGGGAAAAACAAGGTAATCAGGGGGGAGAAGCGCAAGGCGGAAGGGCAAGGAGTCCCGGCGTGAGAAACTTGGGAAGTTATAGCAGAAAGAAAATTGCTGCTCCACTGCAAACCCCCCTTGCTCGATTATGTTTTTTTAGCCGCATTATCCGCTGTGTGAATGTCTTTCTGAATCTCTGTGTCAAAAGTTTTATCAATTAAGATTGTCAGAGAAAAGTAGTAAAATTCTGCTGAAAGTAAGGCTGTTGATTTAATGAAATAATATTTGGTAAATGGGGAGAAAGAGATTCGGTCTTCGCAACTTGGAGATATTTTAACATTAATTGTATTCGCAGAAAATTAAAATTCAGAATTGCAGTTGGTAATTGAACACCAACTATTGTTTCTCCGACCAAGACCAAGATGGCCGCTGGCTGAAGTTTACTTGTAGTTCGCGCAGTTTATGTCGAATATTTTGCATTTCTCAAAGTTTATATACTTTTATGTAGGTATGGACGTGACTTCAGTTTTTTACTAACATGGACCCAAGGTCTCACAGACCGCGTATATATTCATATCTGATTAAATAAGTAAAGAAGTTCTTGTTATATAACTTATACAAGTATTTTAAGGGACATTGGAATAAGTAAGAAATTAATCAATTTCATCAACTTTCATTATCAATAATCTTTTACACCAGAGGGGGGAGGGACCCATAAAGCAGAAGCGTGGTACGTAAGTCCATACGTCAATAATAATTGGTCACTTTTTGCTCAAATGAGGGATAATCCATGGACGTGTGGTCTCGCAGACCCCCTATGCAATTTCTATCGATATTACTGATCAATTACACACAGTAACGCACATTGTCCGCCTACTTCAGCGAAAGCACAACCAAAACTAAAGCTACACATATGAGAAACATCGTGCGGTCTGTGAGACCGCACGTCTATACTTAAAGATTAGGATAAATAAGGTATGTATATAATTTAAATAACCATCCTCTGCGGATTGTCTTCAAAATATCTGCCTTCTTGTCTTCTAAATTACATTTTTGTAATGTTTAAATTAACCGACTGGGATCTTCTTGGTATTATGAGAAGATTTCTCCCAAGGGCAAGAGCATTGTCTTGAATTCACTAACTTTTTCACAGGAATTGCAGCTACGCTTTAATTCCTCTTCTACGTGAACTGGTCATATTGGAAACTTGAGAAACAACGGACGGAGTTGCGTTTTCGCGCCGCTTACCCTCTAGTGAAAGGGGTTTAATGGTCACTCGAATCGAGTTTGCTTTCTGCTAAACTTTAACCCCTTCCTCCTACCCCAACCATTTTCCCTTTGTATCTAATCCTCTCGGTCATCTAAAACCTTTAGCTTCCCTTCGTTTGTTTTATTTCTTTCAACAAAACAGAGATCCAATTATTTCCAATATCGGTTTTTAATTACCGGATGACTTGCGATATTGTATGTTCGCTTATGACTATGACGAATAAGAATATGTAAATAAAGGTTCGCTTGATGGATCAGAACAAAAGAGTAAACAGGCCAAGCTTCATTTAGAGTCGAAAAACGAATGTCTCACGTTACAAAAGGAGATTTGGAATATAAAAATAATATTGAAGAAGGGATATATTTTTGTAGGAAATGTACTTTATTGTCTATCTAGAGAAAACTTAATAAAATTCTTGTATTTTTTCCATTGTAGATGTTGATGAGGGAAAAATTATGTTCGAGAATTTTGTCCCCTGTTTTTATTCCTCAGCAGGTCAGGGCCAAGAAATTATACTCAAACATCTTCCGCTGCGCTGTTGAAACTCGATACTTAGAAAGGTCAAGAGCTCTTTAGAATAGTTTGTTAATTTAACTATCAAGGCTTTGCAGGAGACCAATTTAAATTTCATCCTAATTTTCTTAATTAATATTATATTTTTGGTCCAGATTTCAGCTCTTTTGGTTCAAAAATCTACCCTTTAGTTGAAGATTTAACTATTTCGTTGGAAATTCGCTTTTTTTTAGTTAAAACATAATTTTCTTGGTTGAAAATTTAAATAATCCACTGTTGACTAAAAATTAATCGATTTTAGTTGAAAATTCAAGTAATAAATTTGCCATTGAAAATTAATATTTTTCCTTGAAGATTTAACTTCACTGGAACTTGGATTGAAGCAGGCCGGATTCACGCCGGGTTACTCAACCATGCGTAACCGACTGTTTCCGTTTGGAGGGTCTCTTCATTCCCAGTTCCAGTGTTCTTGGTTGAAAGTCGAACTACTCTGTTCAAAATTGATTTTATTAGTTGAAATTCAACTATTTTGTTTAAATTCATTTATTTTTTAGTTGAAAGTTAATATTCTAACTGAAAATGTGAGTAGCCCACTTTTAGCTAAAAATTTGAATTTTTAGTTGAAAGTTGACCGATTCAATTATTCATCAGAAATTCATCTATTTTGCTTGGAAATGCAACTGCTTGGTTGAAAGTTGAACTACATTATTAAGCACTCTTCTATTGGCTAAACATTGATCTACATTGTTTAAGATTATTCTTTTTCCTTTGAAAAATAATTCTTTTCCTAAAAATTGAATTATTACATTTTTGGTTGGAAAAAGGATCGTTTTTAGTTCAAAATTCATCTATTTGGTTGAAAACTGATGTGTTTTGTTGTATATTCAAGGTTTTTGGTGAAAAAAACTAATTGTATGGGTATAAAATTGAACCATTCGTTTGAAATTGAAATTTGTGGCAAAAAAAGTCATATTTTCGAGTAAAAAATTAAACAGCTTTGTGGCGAATTCACATTTTTTACTCAAAAATTCAACAGTTTTCTTGGCCTTTTTTTCTCTTGGAAAAAATATCTTTATTAGTTGAAAATTGATCTTTTTTGGTGGAAATTTGATGTTTTTTGGTTGAAAGTGCATTTTTCCGGTTACAAATTGGTCTTTTTTGATTGAATTCAACTGCTTTTCATTTCAAATAAAATATTTATAAATTTAAAAATCAACTATTCCATTTTTTGTTGAGAATTCATCTTTCTGGTAAAATTCGACTATTTTTTATTTTAAGTTAAAATCTCTCTTTGGTTGAAATATCATTTACTATTCTTTTTGTTGAAAATTAATCTGTCATCTAACAAATTTGTTTTCTTGGATTAAAAATTCAAGTATTTGGTTGAAAATGCAACTGTTTTCGATTGAAGTTTAATCTTTTTATTTAAAAACTCGACCATGTAGTTAAAAATTCATTTCTCAAACTTAAAAATTAAAAAATCTTGTTGAAAATTCGTTTCTTTCGTTCAAAAGATGAACTGTTTGATTGCAAACGTAACTGATTGGTTAGTAATTATTTTTTTTTCAATTCAACTATTTGGTGAAAATTCATCTTTGTAGGTGAAAAATTCAACAATGTGTTTACAAGTTCAACTATTTTGTTGCAAATATCATTATTTTGTTGAAAATGCAACTATTTTTTTACAAAGATATATTTTATCGAAATTCCGAATGGTTTATGGACAAGTTGTCTTAGAATTAAATTTGCAATAGAACTGTGGTTTGCAATTTGTTAATTTTTTTCACAAAGCAACAATATATAATCAAATTGAGTGAAAAAAATTGGCCATTTCAGCTTCATGAATTTTTATCTGAAGAGAAAATACAGAAGGAAATTCACTTTTAGCTGTAATTATTGCAACTGCACTTATAGAACATGAATAATTATAATAATATTCAACCTAATTATTATAAACAATTTTTATAAATTTATCTTTCTCGTAAGAAAATGAACTGTCTTCTACAAAATTCGTCTTTCTGTCTTGAAGATTCAACTTTTTTTGTTTAATGCGACTGTTCTTTTTTGTTCAAAAATGCATCCATTCCGTTGAAATATATGTTTGTAAGTTGTAGAATATACTATTAAGTTAAAAATTCAACTATTTTGTTCAAAAATCGTCTAAAATCAACATTCGATTTTTGAGCTTGAAAACGGAACTATTTCTTTGAAAATTCATGTATGTTGGTAGAAAACCAATCTCTTTGGTTTGATAATTAAACTATTTTCTTGGAAATGCAATGTACTTCGACTTAAAATCTTAAGCGTTTCATATTGAATTCTATATACTTGTACATTAATTTTATTTAAAATAATTTATTTCTCTATTTTTGTGAAAAATCAGCCTATTTCCCCTCTTCTGAGAGTATTTTGGGCAGAGTGTGGCCCCCTTTATTAATAGTTCTTAACTAATTATTAATTATTCAATAGAATAAACACATATTCAGATATAATGCAACACTTTTGAATGAAAAAAGATTCAAGTTGATCTGTTCTATTTTTAAAAAGTTGTTCACAGTTATAAATACATTCACTTATCATCATAGTTTATAAATGCTTCGACTATTAAATGAAGGCAACTTATCTCTAACGACTACCGATTTAAAAAAGCTTTTAGTCCTTTACTATCATTCCACGTTGCTTGTCAAAAAGAAATATAGAGCAATTTCTGTCAGAAGAAAATTTATGTAGATCGCTTTGCCAGAAAATATTCGTTCCTTCCACAAAATTCCTCCTGATCCCTATTAGATAAAACTATCAATTCCCGGAAAATAAACTTTTAGCGATGTTCTTCAACAAACTCCAAATAATGGTTCAAAAGTTCAAATTTTTCATGATTTTTACAACTTACTTAAAGTATCGATGCCATAATCTATAAACGTGAAATTGATAACATTTTGTTTTGAATGTACCTTCACTCTGTTTTTTTTAATTGAAGCACTTTAACGAGTGAAACAGGACTGCTAAATAAAATCAGGTATCATGGGAGGAAGTTTCACTGGAAAATAGTCTGCTTGCATGAAAAAGAGAACGAGTTGAATGTACTTTTTTTGAGTGTATCGACATGTGCGTACTTTATTGAAAATTCGAAACCTCTCGATCGTTACATGCAAACCGATAGGCGGATGTGCAAAACAGATCGTATAGGTAATACACTCATGCGGAATTGTACACAAATTCATATTTTCACATAGTTCCTCCTAAAATTGATCTCCTTTTTTTTCTTTCTTCATCCCTCTGATTCTCTCTGGCTATATCATGTACGTATTGCATTATAGATTAATCCACAAGCTCACAGTTCCACTCGAGAGCTACTGAAATCGAGCCCGCTGACGACTGAAAGCCTCGACTGGCTGACCGATGTACCACGTTTCACTTCACTATGTCCACATTCTATTCCCATTTCAACAAATTTCATCGCTTTATCGTATACGTACCCTGAATATTGCTTCGAAATATGCTGCGTTTTCCGATTCCTAGTCGTTTTGTATTAATCGAGTGCGGATTTTATCCCAAAGGTTCAGTACTGCACAGCCAGTTCAAGTATCGAATGATTTTAGGTTATGGATTTTATTGATTACTATCGGCGAGAAAATTCGAGTCCTCGGGCTCTAACATTAAAAGTGTGAGTGAAGCGAAAAAGCTAGTTTAATGAATAAATTATTATTTTAGCGATCGAAGTGTTCTACGTTAATGAGCCTGCAATCAATACGCCAGAAAATTGTGTATAGCTTTCAGACCAAAAATCTCATAAAAAATTGTCAAAGCAGCCCCTGCGTGCCTACAAAAAAGGGTTACGTAGCCTATTAAGACTATAATTGAGTCTTTGGAATCTCTCCATACTTTCCCTCTCATACATTCCCTCCTCTACACCCCCTCATTTCACTTACTTCCCCTCCCCTCCCATAAGTCCCCTCCTCTTACTTCCCCACTTACTATCCCTTACCCTACTATCCCTTACCCTACTAACCCTCCGCTACTTCCTCTCTCCAAGCTTCCCATACTAACCCTCTCCTCACTTCCCTTACCTTACGTCCTCGTTCGTCGCTTCCCCACCCTACTCGCTCACACTTTCCTACTATCCCTCCCCATACTTCCTCTCCCTTCCCCGACCAACCCGCCCATAAATTCCTCTTATTACGCCTTCTCACTACTCCCACTTCCCCTCACTTACCCACCCTGGAAAAAAGTACGACGGACGGATAGACGACCGAAAGTGACTCTAATCTGAATCAAGGGTCCAAATACAGATAACTCTTGTTTTTAATGTAAATTGATATAATTATAAAACAGATTTTTCAGAATGTTTAGTTAAAGTAAGAAGTAAAAATTAGAACCTAAATTGTAGCAAGTCGCAGCACTATTATACGCAACTACACATGTTTTTCAGAAAATTTGTCAAATCTGACGTTTCTCATCATAGCTAAGTTAGATGTTATTGAACACAACATTTTTTGTAAAGTATGAAATTTCAGTGAATTAATAAGATTTTTGCGAACTTACGCTAGTTGCAAAATGTGGAATTTGTGAAAAATAGCGTTTTTACCCCTAAGCTCAAACTGCGCGCCATATTTATATTGTTTTGAAAATCATACTTTCTCTTTTTTTTTTACAAAATTATACAAATATGCGGCTTTTGATTACAAAGGGCGATGCTTTGTTTGTCCATTATCATGAAAAAAAAGTGAAGTGATGGAAAATCTGTCGAGCGAAAAATCGTGGGGCTAGGACGACACGCTCCTGGGACTAAGTCGACATTTGACGCTAATGTTTGAAGCAAGAAAAGGACACATTTTTTAAATGTTTATCATCGTAGCCAACTGAATTCTCAATCCAACAATACCTAATAGGTTGTCAACCAAATTTTTTTTACATTCTCATATTATAATGAGAAGCTTTTATTTTTATGTAAAATTGGACTTCGTCGATTTTCAGCAAATGTTCACGTTTTGAGACCACCTGTTTCAGAAAAAACAATTTTTACAAATGTGTCTGTATGTATGTATGTCTGTCTGAATATCTGTCTATATCCTGTAGGCACGATGACGTACTCGGTGCCGACTTAGCCCCACGTGTCAATTTTGTATATTGGTATCCGAAAAACATTGGAAATCATCGGAAAATCAAAATTTAACAACACATCAAGTTGCAGCACCTTTTTTTTGCGGAAGATGAATATACCCTTATTATAGTAGACGATAATATACCAAAGAAAAACACAATTTTCCACAAGCGTCGGAAAAAACGTTTGACCCCCGAAAACAATTTTTGTGTTTATATTTTCCTTTAAAAAAGCAAGCTCCACTGTCATTCTAGGTTTTTGGGCAAATATTTACTGTAAAAAGTAAATATGGCTAAAGTTTAAAAACAAAATAACTTGAAATAAATTCAAATTTGTTTTATTATAGCTATACCTATTTGAGACCAGTTAAAAGAGGACGATTTAAGAAACTAGCGAAGAACTGAAGATTTAATTACAGACACTTTTTACAAATAATTGATTCAATAGACAGTCGAAAGAAAAGGATTATTGAAAATTGTTTACTAATCAGCTTGAAATTATATAATATGTTGATAAAGATTTATAAAATATGAAAATATAAGTTTTTTTTACATTTTAATTTCATCTCAAATATTTTGCGTAATATTATTTTTTATTTACAATTAGTTGATAAATAGGTTATTTTGTTAGAATTTAGTAATACATTCTCGTTTAAGTTGCATTAGCACTATTAGCACTGACCTTTTTTTTATTGAACCCTCTTTTAAAATTTAACTCCTAATACCTGACGAATTGGTAGAATTTCAGGGTAGCTACTAAACTTCATTTTCAAAATTTCCTGACTTTCCCCTTATTTTCCTTAACTAATTTTTGGTATCCCCTGACCATTTGAATTCAGAGACCAAAACTCTAATTTGGAACATTTTTAATATAGAATCTTCTATGAATAGAATAAAACCATTTTAAATTTCAATTTATGTATTTTCAAACCTATTTAAACCGAAGAAGTGACCAAAAGTGACTGATTACTAGCCCAAAGTGTAACTAAAGGTGAATAACGTGCATTATTGATGTGACTAATGTTCTTTCAAATTTAAAAGTATTCACAATAATTCAAAACAATTCCAGTTAAATACCAAATAATTCAAATGAATTGAAAAAATTTCACAAATGCAAAAAATTCCATTGACTTCAGTCAAACCACGATCTCAATTTAGATAAATTCAAGGCAAATCAGAAGAATCCGATAAAATTCATAAAAATTTAGAAGAATTGAAAAATATCAAGTTAATTGAAAACAATTCGAAAAATGAAGAAATTCATTGAATTTATTAGAATTAAGTGCATTCAAAAGAATTCAAGTGAACTAAAAAATTCCAGTAAATTCAAAAAAAAAATTCAATTGATTAAAAAAAAATCAAGTGAATCAAAGAAAAATGCATAAGAATTGAAAAAGTTCAACATTTTTTTTTGAAAATCAGTATCATTTAATTAAAGTTCAAGGAGAATTAAAAAATGAATTTAAATGAATTGCAAAAAATATTTGAAAATCTCTTCAAATCTTTGAAACCCTACGAAGTCGCTCTATTCTTTTGAATAAATTCTTGGAAATCCATTAAAATATTATAAAATCTCATGAAATTCTATGAAATTTGACAATGTTTCCTGAAACCCTAGAAAATTTATTAAAATATTTTGAGAGATGTTAAAGTGCCTTCAGATCAAAGAAATTCTCGGAAATCTTATAAAATCCCTTGGAATCTTTTAAAATGCCCTTTTATAATTGAAATCCTTTGAAATCTGTTAAAATCCCTTGAAACTTTGAAAAGCTCTTGAAAATCCCTTGAATTTTTTCTGAGATAGGGGGAAAAAAATTTTTCCACACACGTCTTCAAAAAAGCAAGTGTCGGCTTAGCCCCACTTCTGACTTAGTCCCACTCCCCCCTACCCTAACATCTTTACAATTCTTTGGAATTACTTCAGATTATGGAAATCTATTAAAGACACCCTAAAATATTTCAAACCCTTCAAAATCCTTTTACGTTCCTTGGCATTTTTTAAAACACTTAAAAATTCTTTACAATTTTTAAAATTACCCTAAAATCTTTAAAATTCTTCAAAATGCATTAAATTATTGAAATAAGTGAAAAACTACATGGAATCTTTACAAATATCCTAAACTCTTTAAAATTCTTATAAATATTTCTTCCTCAGATCGAGGCGCATGAATTCCCCCAAATTCCATTCAACCTAGGTTTAAGCGCGAAATTCAAATAAACAATTCTGATTCGCTGATTTTGAGTTTCGCGCCTTTATTTTAGGCCGGATGGGCTGTATAAATGATTGCTAGGTTTTGCGGTTATTCGGGAAAACATAAATTATGACAAATGATAATTTGAATAAATGTAAAATATAGTTATGTTAAATACAAATTCGGAAAAACAGAAATTGTATTAAATTAAAATTAGGAATAATAAATATTATGGGGAATAGAAATTCGAATATATGAAAATGATGCCAATTGAGGATTCGATATAATAGAAATTATGATGACTGGTAGTTAGGAAAAATAGAGGTTATGTTACCTGAAAATTCGAAAAAATAAAAATCATGACAAATCGCTGTTGGGCAACTTGATTTTCGTCAAATAAAACTTAGGTTGAATGAAATTCAAGGGATTTTCATGCGCCTCTCTGAAATCATGGAAACTTCATTTAAATACCTTAAGAATTTTTTAATTCCTTAAAATCATTAAAATCTTCGCTAATCTGGTAAAATCCATTGAAATATTTTAAATCATCCTAGAACTTTATAATTCCTAGAAAATCGTCTCGTATCTTCCCATATTCTTTGAAACCCTATGAAAATTTGTTAAAATCCCTTCATATCATTCAAATCCTTGGAAATTATTTGAAAAATTATACATTTTTTGAAATTTCCTTAGAATCTATTAAAGTGCCTTAAAATATTTAAAATGCTTCGAAATCTTCTAAAATCTCTTGAAGCATTTCGAAAATCTTTATAACTCTATAACCTATATCTTTCTACTCTATATCTTTATAACCCCATGG
>JAABKJ010000755.1:44603305-44648931 GCA_011634705.1 Andricus grossulariae | reverse complement strand
CATCATTCAAATCCATGGAAATTATTTGAAAAATTATACATATTTTAAAATTTCCTTAGAATCTATTAAAGTACCTTGAAATATTTAAAATGCTTCGAAATCTTCTAAAATCTCTTGAACCATTTTGAAAATCTTTATAATTCTATAACCTATATCTTTCTACTCTATATCTTTATAACCCTATGGAAATTTGTTTAAATCCCTTCATATCATTCAAATCCTTGAAAATTATTTGAAAAATTATACATATTTTGAAATTTCCTTAGAATCTATTAAAGTACCTTAAAATATTTAAAATGCTTCGAAATCTTCTAATATCTCTTGAAGCATTTCGAAAATCTTTATAACTCTATAACCTATATCTTTCTACTCTATATCTTTATAACCCCATGGAAATTTGTTAAAATCCCTTCACATCATTCAAATCCATGGAAATTATTTGAAAAATTATACATATTTTAAAATTTCCTTAGAATCTATTAAAGTACCTTAAAATATTTAAAATGCTTCGAAATCTTCTGAAATCTCTTGAAGCATTTTGAAAATCTTTATAACTCCTTGGACGTTTTAAAAATGCCCTAAGAATTTTTTAAACCCTTTGGTATACCTTCATATTATTGAAATCTATTAAAAATTCCTTGGAATATTTTAGAATATCCAAAAATATTTAAAAAATTAGAAATATTTCGAAATCCATTGCAACTTGTTAAAGCTCGTGGAAATTCCTTGGAATTCTTTTAAAAAAGCTTAAAATCTATCAAATCTTTTTGAATACCCTCAATGTATTTAAATCTATTCAAAAAATGTTGGAATCTTTCAAACGACTTCAAAATATTTTAAAAGCATTGAAAAAAATTCAAAAATAATTATAAACCTGAATTCAATAGTGATTAACCCATGGATGAATTTATTGAAATGAAAGTGAGTAAAGTGATCTTCTTAGTTAAAAATGGACTAAAAAGTTATAGTTATATTTTTAACAGTTACTAAATGTGCTCTTGGGGAAATTCCCTGACTTTTGTCATTTTTTTAAGACTTCGTAGCCCCGGACAGAAACCCTTATAGTTTCGATCTGGTGCCCGTCGGTTTGTCGTAAATTTTACCCGGTAGAGGAAGTGTGAAAAGGGGTTGTAGGGAAAGTAAGAAGAGAGAAAATATGGGAGGGGAAGTAGGGAAAAGGAGGGAAATTTAAGGGGTATAGATGGGAAGGGAGATGAAATATTGGCAGTGAAGAGAGGGGAAGTATAGGAGGAAAAGTAAGGGTAGGGAGGGGAAGTAGAGAGAGTGTATGGAGGGATTGTAGGGGAAGTGAGGAGACGGAAAGTATTGGAGGGAGAAGTAGGGGAAGGGATGGAAATTGAAGGTGTATGGAAGTGAGGAGATAGTAAAAGAAGAGAGAAATATTAGGGGAAAGTAGGGTAGGGAAAGTGTGGAATGGGGCAATTTGAATGGCCTAATTAACATCCTCATAAGCTACGAAAATCTTTGAAAATCCCTGACTTTTCCCTGATTTCCAGGTTTTCCCTTTTCTGCTGCCACCTTGTATATCCATCCTCAAACCAATTTTATATCCAGTATAAAATATGAGAATTTGGAGAAAAATATACAAATCCACGAGCAGATAAAGTCAAACGTGTAGTAATTTTTCGTAAAATTCAGAATTTGTTAATTTTACCCTCGTTTGTGAGAAAATGACCGTCCTGGCAAATCGCAACGGGTAAATGTCAAATGAAAAAAAAATGGGTAGAGCGAATAGAGAGAGAGGGGGGAAATTGGAAGTTGGACCACAAGAGGAGATAGAGGAAGAGAGAGAGGAACGATTACACAGGTGGATGAAAGCAGCGTACCCGGGAACTTCGGGTTACTCACATATTTGCGGACCTACCAAGGGCTAAAAGCTTTCAACTCGTGGTTCTATTTCGACCTCGTAAATCGGGTTCCGTAACCTACGCTGCGAAATAACGGCTTTAAAAAATGAGACCTTCAAGATACGATGAAAAGACAAAGAGAAGATCAGATTTTCTGAAATCGAAATGTAAGGATAGACCAAATCGAACGACAACAAGCTCTTCTTTTATTTGCTCTTTTCCACAATTGCCTCTCGAAACTATTGCACTGGCCTACTTTCCACGATGCACTGCAAACCAATCGGGTTCTTTAGTCCTTCCTGTCATTTCATTTATCACTTCTACAAACCAAAAAAAAAGTATTACAGATCTTTCAGCCAACTTTTAAGGAATTAAAATTTATCCAGAAGTGATTTAAAAAAAAAGAAAATGTTCTTTCAAATTTTTCAAAAAAATACAGAGATCTTCAAATCCATTCGTTCTCTTTATCCGCATTGAATATCCTGTTTCCGTTCACTTTTCGTGTTTTTTTTTATCTAGCAACTTTTTCCGTCATGTCAATGTGACTAAGTCCACTTTTTAATGAAATTTCGGTTTCTTCAAAAATCATACTTTCTTTCTCGTTCTACACCTATTTTAGTGACAAAATTAAGCTTTTGAGCTTTTTAGGCTAAAATTTAATATTTTAATGTAGCTAAATATTTTAAATTTTCAAGTATTTCAAACTAAATGAATCAATTATACTAAAATATTTCTTTTTTTTTTAACAATTCGACGGTCATTATCGGACTTTGATAAGTATTTAACAATTGAAGATATTATCACCAAAATTAAATTTTTTTTATTAATACTACAAATGTTCTTTTCTTCTTTTATTGTTATTTGTTACTGAAGTAATTGAAAATATATATTTCAGCCCGCACAAAAAAAATGATGTACTCAGTCGATTGTAAATTGATCTTCTAGACAGTTTTTTTGCTTTTCTTGTAAAATTAGGTTGATTGGACTTAGTGCCGATTAGCTTTCCCCGCTTCAATTAGAAAATTATCTTTAACATGAAGTTATTTTCCTTCCATGGAAATACTTTATCGTTGATTTTCAAGTTATTAATTTTTCACTTCAGAGTAAAAGGATTTAATTTTAAAAATCGACTTAGTTTTGAGATACTAATTTAAGAATGCTTCAACTTTTAAAACTATTTTTTATTGTTCAACTGATAACTCTTGAGGTTTGAATGGATTCATTTTAAAAGACTCCAATGAGAAGTCATATAAACTTAAAATTTTTTAGATAATTAAACTTTATAGGTTCTCATTACCTAAAATTTTTCAATTTTTATCGGTAAATATGGCAATGTTTTTTAACAAAAATCACATTTTGCAGTAAAAAAATACATCCAATCATTTTGAAAGTCACTTAATACTAGATTGTATGATACTTGTCAATAATATGTTTATCCTCCTTAAAATTTCTATAATTTCAATTTAGATTCATAGTTTTGAATGCGCAATCCTAAAACAGTTTAATTTTGAATTAAATGCCACGGGAATTAATTCAAAACAGTGAAAACCCATATATAGCAATCTTATTCTGTATTCTTTTTTATTTTTCAACGTAATATCGTAGAATTTTCCGATTGCTATTTGAAGACTTTAAAAAATAAATAATTTAAAATTGAAAAGGATTTGATTGGAAAATTTCAAGAATTAATCAAAAATCGTGTCCATATATAGATCAAAATTAAACCGACGTAAATTGATACCTCAGTAATTGAATAATTTGTTTAATTTAACATAGTTAGAATTCAAAAGTTCTAAATTTTTAGTGTTGAACGATAAATTTTCCATTTTGCCTTTTATTAGTTCAAACAGAAAAAAAGTTTTGATATCACAATTCTTGGTGAGTAAAATTTTGTTCCGTTTTAAATTCAATTCGGTTTCACCTAACTTTGAATGCTCCATTATTCCGTGGTAGAAACTTTTTCATTTTGAGTGTTTCCCATTTGAAATTACTTTTTATTCTGAACGTGTTTTTAAAAAAAATCCATTTTGAATATTTATCATTTATCAATTGGAAAATTGGAAATGTATTTTTTGATATTAGACAAATTTGTGTAATTAGTTTCAATGTTAAATTATAATTTGTTCGTAATAACAATTTGAAATTCTGGAATTTCAGAAGCTTTGACTTAAATTCAAAAGTTTTCAATTTTCAAATATTTAAGTTTAAACGCTTTTAATTAGGAATAATACAATTTCAATTGTTTTGAATTTCAAATGACCCAATTTTCAAAACCAATTTTAATAAAAAATCAGCAAATTTCGAGATTCTTTAATTTAAAACAAAAATGTTCACTTTTGGTGCTCTAAATTAGAAATTATACAATTTCTACTCCCTTCTAATGAAATTGCTCAATTTTCAAAATTTTAGTCTGAAAATTTTACATTTTGAGAGCTTTTAATTTCAAAATTTTCATATCGAACCCTCTTATTGAGAAAGTAAGCATGTTCAATTCCTTTTCATTCCATTCAAAATTTTGTTCTTTTTCCAAAATTTTACAGAATCTACAATTGTTTGATTTATAACGTTTTCAATTCAAAATCGTTCAATTTTTGTTCGTTAATTTCAAACGCTTTCAATTCAAAATTATAAATTATTAATGATTGTTTTCAATCTATTTCAATCTGGATATTTAAAAATATGTAAAATAATGGGTTTTTACATCGCTTATATTTTTAATGTTAGGAAACAAAAACCTAGAGAAGCGAACGGGCGCGTGCATTTTCTGAAATACTACAGAGAATAAAGAACTACAAAGTAATTCAGTTGATTTGCATGAAAATCGATAGAAACGGTAGAATAACTTTTTCGTGTCCAAGAATACAAAAATTTGATCAATCAACACTATAAATTGACAAAAATTGACTGCTTCCAATTTAAATATAATTCAATTTTAAATGTTACAATTTCAAATTGTTACATTCTGTGCATATTTTTAAACTTTTAAATTTAACGATATAAAGTTTGGTTGAATTCATATCGTCTGATCAACATTGCAAGGGATAACATTGGATTAAGAAAAATCTGGTTTTCTGGAATATTCGTTCCAACTCCGATCACGCATTGGACATGCTATGACGAAATTACGTCAATAACGTATATTGCGACATAAAACATAAAATCCTTGGTCGCAAATCTTTTTTCATACTATAAACACAGTTTTAAATCAAAGTATTTCTATTAATACAACATTATCTCTGTTGAAGCTTTGATTGTACACATCAGAAAATCTCAAATGAAATATTAATGTATTTCTCATTTATTACAAGCTTTTATTAAAACCAAAGAATTTGACATTTGAAATTTTTCCATTTGAAATTATTCAATTTTTAAATACTTTTGCCATAAAAAATTCATTCCCAAGGACTTCTAATTTTTGTACAATGCTGCAAATTGAAAGTTAAGTACTGATTAATTCCGAAAGTAGTAACTTCAAATGGTTCATATTCGACTGCCTTTTAGTTTAAAATTCATCTGTTATATATATTCTTCATTGAAAAATATCTACTTAATATCATACTGTTATAATATTTTCGAATGAAAAAGAAAACAGTTTTATCAAATATTTTCTCAAATGTTATAACTTATTTTTAATCAGCTATGGACATTCTTCTTTAACAAATCAATCGTATAATTTTGATGATTTTGAGACTAATTTAGATTTCATTTTTATCAAAGACGCTTCCTTGGAGACCTTCATCTTGGAATTAATTTTCTGAGCATCCGGTGCAACCACAAAAATATGCCCAATTGCTCACATATAACCTGGAGACAAAGTTTAACTAAGAACAGGCTGTTACTTGAGCTATTCATATATTATCTCAATTTAATCCTAAATGGATTAATAATTTATTAAATAAAATGAAGAATAAAAATGTCAGATGGCAAGTAATAAATAAACTAATTAATTATTTGATAATAAGATCATGTTAACATCAAGGATTAAATGTGAAAGAGAACCAAAAAATTCAGCTATTGAGCATTTTCATAATAATGATAAATATTGTGTGGACATGAGATAGAAAATTTAAAAATAAAAATAACGGCATCTGAAACCAATGAATTTAAATTAATTTTCGATCGAGTAGTAACACGATACGAAGTACTCATACTTCGGCTCGTAGATTTGCATGAGTGCATGAAAAATCAATCGACCAGAACAAGATCGTAAAACTGTTGCTGGGTTAAATGGACCATTGAGGTTTTCACTTTCAGTCGCAGTCATCTATGCTTTATATGTTCTCGCTGTTTCCGAATCAATGAAAATCGTCATCAATTTTCAATTCAGTCTGTAAGGAGTCTCGCCTAAATCCTCATTGAAATATTTTCTTCAAACAAACAAATTTTTTTTTAATAAAAAATAAAGTCACAGATTTGATCAAGTTTTCTTCTATTAATTAATGTGTGCACAATTATTTGCATGTTTTATTTTTTCGAGGAAAATAATTCCAGAATAGAATCATGTTATGTACACCCGACTCTCGATTTAGCCGCTCGCGGTTTAGTAATTCCTAGAACTGCTGGCTCACTCAGTTTTTCAGCGCGCGGGGCGAGAGACGGTTGCGACTCTAGCCTGAAAAAAAAACACCAGTATTGTAGCGGAAAGGAGCAGTGCGCGGGATCTCACATGCGCAGATTGCACAATATGATGCATTTCAATTGCAAATGATTGCCCTGACTGTATACGTTTCGATACTCCCGATTTAGCAACAAGGCTACTTGCAGGAAACCCCTGACACTGTGGTTAAACCGAGATTCAGGTGTATATATTTTTTATCTGACTTGTATGACTCATTAAGTCTGACCAAAACCCGTCACTTCTAATGGAAATAATTTATCTATTAGAAATTCTTTTTTATTCCTTCGCTCCGAAAGTTACAACTTTTGAAAACATAATAAACAATAACTTTTTATTTATCCGTTTCTAAAAGCAAAGTTCCGTACGTAGGGACAATTTTATTCCCATGTAGCTCGTTTCCAATTATTATGTGTAGCAGATCTACACCAGATAGTACATAAAGTTGGCTCATTCTGTAGCAATAAAAAGTTTCTTCACGTAACGCTTTATTATCTCAACTCTATCTCACCGCCTAATTCTAGATAACCAATGGCGTAATTAATGAGATACAACTGGTATATGTACAAGTTACAGAATCAAAGCACAGAAGATTCTTTGAACATCCATTTTCTGTCTCTAGCAAAATGAGGATTTTTATTTGTTCTCTTCTCTGCACTTTTGTAATATTTCTCAATTCTGTAGGTAAGTAGAATATATTACCAAAATCAATTATATACCACAATAAATTACATGCAGATAGACATATAACTTATATACTTACATATGTGTGATGCAAAATTTTTGAACCAAATGTTGGTAACAATTTCAGTTTGCCTCGAAGAAAAATTTGAAAAATGACTTTCTAATTCCACACAAACCTCCTCATTTCGATCCTGAACCCTTTTGATTTCACCCCTTCACTTCTTTCCATTCCATTCCATCCCCTGAAATTTTTGCCAACATATGTTCAAAAAATTTTACATTAAATCTTGATATATACCCGCAAGTTTGAAATGTTGGATACATGCCAAAAATTAATAAAGTTTTGAACTGAAATTATGGCCAACATAGGTTACCAAAATTTCACTTCACATCCATTTTCTTCCATCTCTGCATCTACCTTAAACTTTTGTCCTATTATCTTACAAGTCTCTAAAATTGAAACTTTTCACACGCACTGAACAAAAAATTTTGCCAAAGTACTTTGTTCCCAAAATTCCTTCCTGACGTTATTTCTACGTAGATAAAAAGGCTTTCTAAAATAATTGATTACTAATCCCGAATTTCAGAATGATGAGACACTTCGTTAAAAAATGCGGCATGTATCTCCAATAGGGTTCCTTAATTTGTGTAGGTTCCAAAAAAGGTGTATACGTGTTTTTCTTTCTTGTTTTTTCATAGATGCTTACTAAAAAATAAATCACAAGATTTGATGTATCAATTAATTAACTTGTAATTGTTTAAACATTTTTTGTCCATTCTAACAATTTTATTTTCGTCAACTATCGCGAATTAAGGGTATTTTATTATTACTATGGTGTATTTAATAAACTTGGAGAGTGCATTTTTCATCCAAATTGTTTGTTTATTGTTTAAACAATTTTTTTCCTAAATATAACTTTTAATTTATAAAACTATAAAATCATATGTTTATACTAGTTTTTCAAAATTTTCCCTAAATATCACTTTTTCAAAGATACTTTATATTGTTTAAATAATTTTCATTCGTTTAAACAATTTATTCTTTTGCAATATTGCGAATCGATGGTATTTTCTGAATGCCTTGGTCTAATTTCTGAATGTGAAGAGTGGAATATTTTCTTTTAGTTGTACATTCATTGTTTAAGAAATTATTAAGTGTTTAAATTCAAATATTGACAAGAATAAGATTGTGAAACTTTTTTTGTGGCTATTTTTTCAATAAGTTCCATCACTTTCTCCTAATTCTTAGATTTTTCAACATATTCGTTATTTTCAATTTTTCTTATCTATGTAAGTATTGACTTTTAAAGTAATCGTGTTATCTGCGTATCGTAAATGAATAATGCGTTATACGCATTATTCACTTACTATGCCATTAATTTGCGATATTATAAAATAATAATTATTGCAAACAAATAAAAATGGTTTGAACAATTAGCAGTAGGTTAGAAAATCTAAGAATTAAGAGAAAATAATAGAACTTATTGAAAGAATAGCACAAAAGAAACTTTTCTCTACATTTTTCCTGTCAAAACTTGCATTTAAACAGTTATGAATTGCCTAAACAGTTAATATGCAACTAAAATGAAATAATTCACTCTTTACAACCCTGAAGGAGGCCAAGGCTTTCAGAAAATATAATTCAATTGCGATATTACAAGATAATAAATTGTTTAAAGGAATGGAAGTTTTTCAAACAATATTGAGTGTCTTTCAAAAAGTAATATATTAATAACAATTTAAATAAAAAACGCACTCTCCAATTTCATTAAATAGACCATAGTATCAATAAAAGACCCTGAATTCACTATATTTTATGGAAAAAAACTGCTCAAATAAATAAAAATTGTTTAAACAATTAAATGTTAATTACCAATTACATAGAATTTTGTAAATTATTTGTGTTCAAGGATCTATAAAAAAATATAAGAAAAGGTAATCATTGAGGGCAATATTCCAAAAAATCCGTATGGCACTTCCATAGGGTAGTTTTTAGAGCACCATGAAAGGGGTTCAGGGGGGTCGGAATAAATTTTTTTTCAAGATTCATATTTCTTGAAGAGCTTTCATGAGATCATGAAAGTATTGCCTATACTTTATAATACATTTTCATGTTTTAGACAGATTTTTCAAAAATGTGTATTTCCCTGTGTTATTCTTAAGGGAAACTTCAGGGCATGGGCGGCACCTGATAATAGTGAAAAAACACTTATTCACTTTTTTGGGAACCTAACAAAAGGGGTGGGGTGTCGAAAAAAATTCGAAACTTTTTTTTTGCGTGACCCTAATCTCAAAAGTCAGATCACCCGATCTCATTTCGAACCAATAAAAAGTTTTGGGGGTTCGTTGAAAAAACTCGGTTATAAAAAAGCCCTATATTTTTTCTTACAGAATCAAGTTTACAACCGTCACGTGATAATGAGCAAGATCCAATGCCCCCGTCATCAGCACGCCAGCGCGACGCTTCTCGTAATGAAAATCATCAAAATCATGATGGTGAAGTAATGAACAACGGTGCACGTCCTAATGAAAACCGCCCTGGTAAAACGATTTATCAATTCATAACAGTTATTCTAGAAGAACATATAAAAAATAAAATACAATCTGAAACAAATATTAGAGAATTCTGTACCCAGAAAAAAAATGTTCTCATTCTACAAAATCCTTTTGTGGAACGCATCTGGTTGATTTCAGAAAATTTTTCGAATAAGTGACCTAAGGTTTTTGTTTGTTTAAATTAATCAAAGATTTTGGTTTAATCGTGTTGTTGCTTTTAATGAAATTGTATTGATAAAACCAAATTTGCTAGTTGAATTTACCAAATACTTTATAAAGTATTTATTCTAATAATAATTAATGTATGACTACCTAATTAATTTAATCATTAGGTTTTTCGAAGAAAATAGTTTCAGAATAGGATCAACATGTTGTAAATATGTTTTTGTGCGAATTTTGTGACTCATTGAGTCTGACCAAAGCGGTCAGACCTACTGAAATAAGTTGACCGACCTGAAATTCTTTGTTTTCTTATTAGAGAGCTTTGTCTAAGAATGAACCAAAAGTGGTTGATTCATTTAAAAACTGAGAATATGATTTCTAGATTATTAGTTGCTTAATGAAGGCAAAAATCATTTGATTTTTTTTAAAACCAGTTAGTTCCGAGTTAGTGAACGGTATAGCTTCTAGTTTGAGACCGGGACGCTCATTTTTACTACTTTGGACGGTAATTAAAAATCAATTTCTCAATATTTTTTATTGAAAAATGAGAATTCAGTTTCTAGATTATTGGTTTTTGAATGAAGGGGAGAAAAGTTTTATTTAAAAAAAACAACCCCTTCTAAAAAAATTTTATTTTACTGACCAAAATATTTTCTCGAATCCGCGAATTTTTTTTGCCCATATAATAATCATATCCTAGGGCTGAATCGACATGAATGCTGTTAATTCAACTGAAACTTTTTCTAGGTGTTGATATTTTTTTTGGACTAATACAAAATTATTGGAATTCAGAAAAAAATGCAAAATTTACTTTGTTGGCCAATTATTAGTAGACTTATAATTTATTATATTTGTATATATTAGTATATATATATATATAAGTTAATCATTTTTTCAAATCTTGAAATTGATTAATAGCTATAGGATCAGGTCCACCGCCATTCACTCTTTATGATGGTGTTTTAATGTTCCGCCGTGGAGCACCTCCTGCAACAGTCGAAGATGGGATAATTTATCAAGACGGTCGAGACGGTAATTTGAAAACCAAAAATCAAATTCCAAACTAATATTAGAGAATTCTGCTAAAAGATACCTCTCCCCTCAATCAAAAAAAAAAGATCATCTTTCTCTGAACGCCCCTGGGTTGTTTCAAAAAATAGTTTTTACTCAAATGAAAGTGCCTATAGAAACACATGTTAATATTCATTATTCACGGACCTTACTTCAGTTGTTAAAGTATATATAATTTTTTTAAACTAATAAAAATTTTGTCTCGCAAAACAAAATTCAGAATTTAATTTCCATGACAGTTATTAAAGCAGACTTACAATTTAGTACAATTTAGTAGTTCTAAGTTAATGATTTTCTTAAATCTTTAAATTGATTTATGACTATATTTTTCTTATAGGATCAGGTCGACCAATAAAAATACCAGTCCAACCTATCAATGGTGATATCTTTTTTCTTAGAGGAAAGCCTTACGCAATATATATGAATGGTTATCGCACATTTCCTTCTCCTCAGCTGCCTAGGCATGTGGCACGTCAATCTTCGTCATCCAGCGAGTGATTAAAAAATTAAAATACAATTTAAAATAAATTTATTTCAGAATTTTGCCTAAAGTCTTAAAGTTTTTCCTAACAAAGGGGTATTTTAGAGCTGTATAAAATGTTTTTCATCCTACGTTAAATAAATATAAAATTACCCCTACTTAAAGCCACGTGTTATCATTCACTTTTTTAAATTATTAGGATATAATTGTTTCAGGCAAATTAAAAATTTTATATGATATATTTTATTTATCACAATATTTGTTTTGCACCACTAGTGTAGCCTAACATTTTGGAACTTCAGATTTGAAACAACTACCATCAGGAAAATGGTTCTATATTGTTGAAAAAAGATTTTGGGGAAGTTTTAGAAAAATTCGTTTAAAATTTACGGGACTATGTACTTTGTTGACCGCAAATGATGCATTTTCAACGAAAAATGTAATAGTTGATATTGCAATCAAAAAAGATTTTAATTTAAAAAAAAATGAATTGAATTTAACTAAAAAAGAGATGAATATTCAACCATAAATATTTTGCATTCAAGAGAGAGAAGAAAGTATCAATCAAATTGTTTGATTTTCTACCAAAATAATATAATTTTCAACCCAAAAAGACGGTTGCATTTTTAAACAAATAGTTGAATCTTCATACCAAAAAGATAGATTCTGTTTGCTTTTCCTTGAAGCCAAATAGATGATTTTTCTACAAAACAGTTGAATTTTCAACCCGGAATTATAAATCTTCAATCAAATAGTTTCGTTTTCATGCAAAGAGATGGGTTTTCTTCTAATAAAATTAATTTTCAACAAGGTATTTCAAGTTTTAACGAAGTAGTTGATTTTTCAATCAATTAAATTAATTTTGTACCACAAAAGAGGAATTTACAACAAAATACATGAATTTGCAGCTAAAAACTTGAATTTTCAGCTGAAAACGGTCAACTTTCAACCAAAAATGGAATAGCTAAATTTTCAGTTAACAACATTATTATTGGGTTCTAAATTAACTCAGTTTACATTTAAGCAAGACCATAACAAGTAAAAGTTTATTAAAAAAACGAGAAAAAGAATTCTTTAAAAAAGGGATAAAGAATAAAAATAACAAATTACATATAGGTTGGGGCTACGTGTACCAAAATTTCGATGCAAGTAGCCAGATTTCTTCAGTTCGAATAAGGAGAGCTGGAAAGGGGCTATTTTGTACTGAAATTTCGGTAAGTATAGCTGGATTTTTTCGATACGTGTAGGCACTTGCTTAATTATAAATTTAAGAGAGAACTTTCAGACTTTCAAGACAATCAGCTATAATTTGAATTTATTCGCACATTCTTAGAGAATTGTCAACGATGGTATAGTATAGAGTGTACTCGTAACTCTCAGTAACTAATTAATTGCCTGTTACAATTCTAATCAGTCATTAATTTGTGATCTGGATTCGCTCACTGTTCTCGAACAACTTGTCCCACATAACTTCAGTGTAGACATTTAGTTGCAATAATTACTATTTCATTACCAGTTTTTTTCCTTTTACGTATAATTACAACAAAGCTATTTTTCAGTAAAAAACAAGTAAGTTATTTTGTACTTTTGCTTCATATTTTGAAAATGTTTAGATGTCGCTAAAGTACTTTTCTTCTTTCGGCAACTTCTTACAAATAAAGTCCCAGTAATCATGATGGCCCCAATAATCGTAAGACTTGGTTATATTTTGAGTATATTGTTTGAAAATATTTGCAAAGTAATTTTTAAATATAAAATGTATTAATTGCATTTTATAGTATCAAATCGAATTTAAATGCACTCTAATAAAATAAAAATAAAAAAATTGACAGCACTATTACTGGAACATTTGCCTTATTAGAATATATTTATATTCATTATTAATTAACAAAATAGAAAAAATAAAATGAAAATTTTGACACCCGATTGGTTTTTTACATTTTTGGACAAATTTGTTCCGAGTCTTCTTCAGGGAAATTTTCTTAATCGCCAAAAGCCATAACTTTTTGAACTCGAATCAAATAGTAAGAATTTACTATTTTTACTATTTTTGACGATTATGAAAATTTAAGGATTGTGAATATTTTTAAATCTTTTACTTATAAATTTTTCACTTTGCATATTTTGAAATTTTTACATTTGATACTTCTTTTTACATTTTCATCCTAATGAGAAGGTATTGGTCTTATGTAAAATTTGATAAAGTCGGTTTTTATCAAATGTCCACGTAGCGGGCAGATTTTTCTAATTTGAATTGTATTATTGTATTTGGAACACATTTTTAGTAATCATTCAGAAATTTTGAATCCTCAAATTAAAAATTGTTGCATTTAAATTGCTTTTAATTTAAAATGTATACATTTTTAAAGATTTGAATTTAAAATTTCGAACACCGTAATTCCATATTGTTTAATGATGGCAGACTTACTACTTAAGTTAAAATGATTTTTGAATACTTGCAATTGCAAATTGTTCAATTTTTAAATCTGCAAATAGAAAATGTTTTATTTCAAACGAATTACTTTTAACTTTTTAAATGATCAAAGTGTAAATTTTTAGGTATTCAATTTAAAAAGTTGAAATTTTTTAAATAAATCACATTTATTTTTTAAATAATGTTCGGAAGTTTAATCAATTTTAGGTTACGTTAGGGTTTTTCGTCACCGAAAAATGGTATTTTTTCAGAAAAGTCATTAAGCTTCAGGTTACGTTAGTGTTTTTCGCCACTAACTTGTATTTTTAAACAAAAATCAGTAAGTTTCAGGTTGTTTTAATGTTTTTCGCTACTACTTGGTATTTATAAAAAAAAATCGTTAAGTTTATCCGGGAAGACTTGTATGTTTGATTACAATCTTAGGTTATATTGATGTTTTTCGCCGAAGACTGACGCTTTTCATAAAAAATCATTAATTATAGAGAGAAAACTTACAATTCAGAATAATTTTGAATTCTGCTGGATTTTTTTTCACTAGAAAGTGATATTTTAAACAAAAATGAATAAAGTTTTTAGAGAAAACTTATGAAACCTGACAACCTTAAGAATGTCAGATTTTGTTAAAGCTATATACTTCACCGGAAAATGCTATTTAAAAAAATCATTAGTTTTCAAAGAAGAATTACAAGTTTGAACAAAATCAGGTGATGGCAGGGGTTGCTGCTACGTTTTTGCTAAAAATCGGTATTTTAAAATAAAAATCAATAAATTTCGAAAAAGACTTACGGGTTTGAACAATTTTAAGTTATAATATCGGAAAATTTTTGTTATGTTATAGCTAATTCTACTGGTCGTACTAATTTATTATTCGGGCAAGCATTTTTTTGGTATTCTGAAAGTTCGTAAAAACACAAACTTGAATAAAAAATAAATAAAT
Source organism: Andricus grossulariae (assembly GCA_011634705.1). Taxonomy (NCBI): domain Eukaryota; kingdom Metazoa; phylum Arthropoda; class Insecta; order Hymenoptera; family Cynipidae; genus Andricus; species Andricus grossulariae. The sequence continues at coordinate 44,634,123 of JAABKJ010000755.1, read as the reverse complement.
AAAACCCGTGCGTATGCAAAACTACACCTTCCCGGGGTAGTGGTGGAGCAAAGCTGAAAAAGTACAGAGTCGTTGTTAGAAATTCTTCATTCTTCTTAATATTATTCTATTTTTATTTGTTTGAAATTTTCAGAAAAAAGATATATCCATCTGAAAGTAATAACCAAAACTGCCTACAATGGTTTTATACGCCGAATTTTACCGTGAAGAAGAAATAATTTCGGATAAAATGTAGTTGAAAGTTCCACATAGTAAGGTAAGTAAGTTATCCCAGCGACTTTTACCGAAAATTGTATGAAAAGAAACTTTTTTATTTTTTAAATTATAGTTTTATAAAGTTTTCAGCAACCTATCCACATAAGCTCAACATACGCTACCATGGTTGGGCCAAGGATAGCCAACTTTGGTCCAGAATTGTCTGGAAAAGTCGGCCAACATAGAAAAAACTAGGGATTCAATTTTGTTTCAGGTAATTTTCTTACAAACTCATTTTGAACTTCGGTTATTTTTGCTCTCTTGATTAATGTACAAACTGAAAAACAGTCGTATTGCTCTATGAACCGATTATAGTTCAATTTTGTTCCAGTACATTTTGCCGCATTTTCTTTTTTTCAAAATGAAACTTAATTTTGTCCCGTCAACTTTGGCCCAACGTTTTACTACGTGTGCCGACGTAAATTTGCACATGATGAAAATTCTATCCCAATGTCGCTCGTTTTTAATCAGCACGTGTAGGTCTGGTCTACTTTCGACGCTTTGAACATTTTCAAGGAAAGTAAATAAAGTTTACATATTTTACAGTAATAAATGTACAAATGACGTAATGCTTTATTGTATCCAGTCCATTGCACCGCCTAAATGTAGTTAATCATTTTTGTGAATTATGAGATAATGATCTGTATATATACAAGTTAAACATATATATCATCTTATCAGTTACAGTTCGTAAATTTCTTTAACATCGGCTATCTGTCTCTAGCAGCATGAGGTTTCTTGCTTGTGCTTTGCTCTTGACATTTATCACATTTATAAATTCTCTTCGTAAGTAAATAATTAAATCATATCAGTCGTATTTTAAAAAAGCACACACATCCCAATTTTGACTACATACCAAATTAAGTTTTAGTAAATTTAGGGCATTTTTGAAGTTTGAAATTCGAAAAACCGTTTTTCGAGAAAAGGGCATCTAAAAGTGCCATAAGCGCACGTGTTGATAATCACGTGTTAAAAATGGTTGACAGTAACGCGTTACTTGCAAAACACGTATCTCGGAAAGTTACATTTTTTTAGTAACGATAATGCTTTACAATTTTTGGGTGACTGTAGTGATAAGTAACGTACGTTACTGTATGTTAATTTACAAAATTTGTTAATGGTATTTATACTAAATTATATGTCGCACTCAGAAAAATGTTTGTTTGAATCAAGCAAATATTTGTTTGACCCTATATCAAAGAAATAATTATTTTGATTCAAACATTTTTCTGAATGCATGATAAAACCAATCAGGAGGAAAATATTTATTATGGTAGTATATATCTGTATATAGGACTCACAACCAAACATTGTTGTCAACATGAAAATTGGTGTGGAGTAAAGAAAAATCAAAATCTTATTCTAAAAAAATGCTAAGAGTGTGGATACGCTCTTTTGAACAAGAATAAAACAACACAACTTATTTGAAAATCAGAGAATATCTTCTCCTTCCCATTGGGATGGACATTTTTTACATTCAACAACTGAAAAAAATTGTGTCAAAAATGTTAATTATTTGCATATATCTCAATCTAATATACTTTTCACTTTTCTTATTCAAATTGAAAAAGTATGTTTACGGAACTTGGATAGTACTTGCAAATTAAAAAAACAGCCAAGTGAAGAAAATAATTAACTGAATTAGATTAATTTAAAAAGCGTTTTCCAAACCTAAAAATATCTTTGATCGTTTTATGAATGCGAACTTGAGAAATAAGCGAACTAACAATTTTTGTGTAAATAAATAGAAAAATACGCAAAGTGAAACAACTCGTTCGTTTTAGTCATCTTCATAAAATAATCATTTGAATAAGACAATATTTTTCGGTTTTATCTGCTCATTCGCAACCAAAACAAAGTGCAAAAGAAAATTCCCTGCAAGTTTTTTCCTGATATAAAAAATTTTAAAAAATCCCATAATTATGATTTTCATATGGATTGAAGCCATTTCAAAAATGGCAAATTCTACACACTTTAACTCGCCTATACTCTTAGCAGCACGTATTTTTCCGTTATAAGGAAAAAAAATTTACGAAGTTTCGGACAGTATCCTTAACTTTGAGACCAATATTATCATTAAAAAATATTTGAATTTTGACTTCTAGTTTTCAATAATTACAAATTTGGTCTTTAAGATGCTATAATTTTTTACCTAGTTTAGATAATTAGAGTTTCTTTTTAAATTCTTGAGAGTTTTACCGCCCTCTTTCACAATCCGATGAAAAATATTTAAAGCCTTTAAAATTAACAAAGTAGCTAAGATTTGTTTAAAATTATGAAAATTGGATTTTCACAAGAAACCTAAACTTATATTTCTTATCATTTTTGTCAATTTCACCTTCTATAAGGGAAAAAACAAAATATACATAGAAACACATTTTAACAAAAATGCTTGCACATTAAAAAAACTTTTACAAAAAATGCCTTTTGCTCTATTGTGATATCTTGCATCGTTCACGGTGAAGGTTCGAAAATGATATTTTCTGAAAAAAAAAATTCTCCTGTCTTAAAAAGTGGTTTAGCCCCCATGAAACTGATATGATACTTCTCTTAAGCAGAAACTTTAAAAAAATATTGCAGAAAGTAAAAAAAAGTTGGGATTTAAAAAAAAAAGAATATTCTAGGAAGTAAATGAATTTTCAGCCAACAATTAGTTATATTCTCAAAAAGACTATTCATTTTCAAATAAGAAGATAACATTTTTATTAAAAAATATAAATTTTCCACACAAAAATTTAATAGTTAAATTTTCACTTCAATAAATTAATTTTTCACTAAAATGATGAAGTTCCTACTAACGAGATTACTTTTCTACCAAAAAAAGACAAATTTTCAACTAAATAGTTGAATTTTCACCTAAAACAGATTTGCAACTTAAAATAAAATAGCTACGTTTGCAGTACAAAAATTAATTTTTAATAATATATAATAAATTATCAACGAAATAGTTCAATTTTCAACTAAATAGATACATTTTCTACCAAAAAGATTATCTTTCTATCAAAAAATGTAAATTTTCGACAAAATAGAATAGATAAATTTCCAGTTAAAGAAATTAATATTCAATAAAAAAAAAAATAATCTTCAAAGAAAGAAATTAATTTTCAACCAAAAAGATAAATTTTCAACCAAGAAGATTAATATTTACCAGAAGAGATACATTTTGATAAAAATACATCAATTTTCAACCAAATATTTTACTTTAAGGAATTTTCCACCAAAAAGATAAATTATCTACCAAAAGAGATTCATTTTTAACAATATGCATCATGATTCCATAAAATATTTGAATTCAAGGAATTTTGAACCTAGTAGTTAAGCTTTCAACTGAAGAAACATATTTTTAATTAAAACCACGAATTAGTCACCAAGAAGATTAATTTTTTTATCAAAAACCATTTTCTACCAGAAAAAACTATTTTATAACAAAAGAGTTCAATTTTGAACAAATAAAAGGTTATCCAGCTAAAATGATGAATGATAAACCAAAAAAATTAATTTTTAACTAAGTAGTTCTACTTTCAACTAAGTAGTTGAATTTGAACCAAAACATATGAATTCTGAACCAAAAATGTAATAGTTGATATTGCAACCAAAAAAGATTTCAATTTTTAACAAAAACATATCAATTTTGCCAAAAAAAGACAAACCTTTAACCAAATAGATGAATCCTCAACCAAAACAGCTTAATTTTCAACCAAATAATTATGCTTTACAACCAAAAACGATGCAATTTCTACCTATCTACTATTTCTACCTATCTTCTTTCTATCTACAATTTCTACAATTTCTGTCAACCCAGTACGAACAATTTTCAAACAAAAAAGGTGAATTCTAAACAAAAAATGTGAAAATGTGTGAGCGAATAAATTGAAATGAACTTACGAATTAATACTTTTTAGTGAAGTTTCAGTCTCTAGCCTAACTGGTAGCATTGTTAGGTCTTGGCATCCGGCAAAATTACAAGCAGGACGTAAATCGACAATCCATCGTTCAGTACCATATCTTAGAAAAGTAATCTCCGCTTTATTTACCCTGCTAGAGTGTTAAGAAATTTCGAACCCTACGAACATAACCTTAAAACTGGGATTGGTTCCTGCCAATTTACTTCCTGCATTTTTTTTACTCAAGTGTGTAAACTTGCGTCGTCGCACGCAGATCGAATAAGTTCCATCGAGGCACGATGTAAAATCACACCCACTTTTTTTACATTCCAGTTTATCAAAAATTATCTGACTTTGTCAAGTTTTTCCTGACCAGTTTGAAATTCTCTGACCTTCGCTGACTTTCTGGGATTCCCGGCTCTGTAGCGACCATATTAAATTCCGGCATTGTGGAACATATGTTTTCATAAATTTTGGTTTATTCTGTAATAAGTATTTGTAAAAAAATGTTACTCTCAACACAAATCGCTTGCCTTGTACCCCTTTTCCATTTCATCCCACTCCCTTTCCAGCCATACTCATTTTTCCTGAATGCGATATGTCGAAATGTCAATGACATTTGGAGTGGAAAGATTTGCATCGTAGCTTATCTTCAAGGCCAGAACACCGGACTGAATACACCCAAATTCTTCGTAATCAACCGTCTCATCCTAATCAGCAACTTACGTATAATTGTTTTCAACTAATAAAACTGCTGAAATTCAGAAAAAATATCAAAATTTAATTTCTGTAACAATTTTAGTAGACTCACAATTTAACACAATTTAGTAGTTCTAATTTAACAATATTCTTAAATTATGAAATTATTAATGACTATATATTTTTTTTACAGGATCAGGTCCACCGCCAGTTCCTCTTTATGATGGTGATATAATTCTCCGTCGTGGAAAACCTATTGGAATAGTTCAAGATGAAACAGTTTTTCACATGGATCCAGTTCAACACAGTAATTTAAAAATTAAAATACAATCTAGAAGAAATAGTAAAGAGTTCTCCCTAAAACTTCTAGTTTCCCACACTCCCCCTATCTTTCAGATTCGAATGATGAACAACTTAGTATTAGTAATTTTTCTTAAATCTTTAAATTAACTAATAACTACATTTTTCTCATAGTATCATGGCTACCAACGAAATTGGCAGTCCAGCCTCGTAATGGTGATGTGGTGATGCACAGTTATAGAGTTCCCATTGCAAAATATGAGAACGGATGGCGCCCAGTTCATCGTCAGCTGCACTTCCTGTACACACCTGCATTTCCTCGTCCAGCAGGTAATTCAAAAACTGAAATCCATTTTGAAACAAGCATATTATAGAATTTTTCCTCAAGTCTCCAGTTTTTTTTTAATTAAGGGGTGTTTTGGTGCTTTCTAAAATGTTCTTTTTCTCACGTTAATTAAATATAAGATTTTTGTACTTAAGGCCACGATTTAATAACAAAATATTTCCTCAAACTCCTGGCATAGGGGAGCGGCGCCGAATGAGGCGCACATAAAGGAAAATGCATGATTGAATTTCAAATATAAAGTAAAAGATTGTAATAAAATATGTTTTGTTTAGGGCAATATCTTACCAATGCTCTATGCATGGAGATAATTTAATTGAAGTTCATCAAAACAGTTAATTAATATGTTTTCCAAAAAGTGCATCTGCGCCAAGTTGTCCTACCTTGTTTGATAATGTGGCGCTTTTCGATTTCAATTCATATAAAATAAATTTTATAAACTGTGATTAAATGGGATATACTATTCTTATTTATCTTAAATCTATAGAAAACGTAAATATGGATAGTTTAAGATTTTACTGAAAAATTATTTCCTAATCTCCCAGCTTCGTACAGAGGATCAGTATTAGATTACATACCAAAATTTTGTTAAATTAGTTTAAAATTGAATTTGTGGATTTTTACAGTGAAGTTTTCTGTTTGAAATTTTGAATAGAAACTGAATGCTTCAAATTAAAATATCTAAAAGTTAAATAAAACATATAATTATTTGAAGTCAAGAAAAGTTTAATATTCATACACAACATCGATCGTTTTCCGAAGTTGGACCATAACGCTACAAGATATTAGCAGTTTTATTAAAATATAAATGTGTTCTGTGTTTCTCAATATATTAACAATAAATAATGTAACGTAAAATAAATTTGATGAACAAATTTGATAAATTTGTTTATCTGAAATTTATATTGAATGCAAATATTTAGATTAGTCTTAGATTTTATTAAAAAAATGTTTTTAAAGATTTTTTCATGATCTTTTATGATAGGTCATGTCCATATATACAGAAATTTTGATACGAATAACACAATTGTTTCGGTACGAATAGCGGAACATGGAAAAAGGACAATTTTTACTGAAATTTCGCTACAAGTAATAATATTATGTCGATGCTTCTATTACAATATAACCTTATTTTAATGACTCTCTAGATTGTATACTATATATTTTTGTTCGAAATCAAAATTTTATGAGCATATAACGCCCCCTGAAAATCAAGCGTGTTATTCATAAAATATTATGAAATATTTGCGTAAATTATATATGAAAGTTTACTTCGAACATTTTTATTATATGACGAGTACTTAGTCAAATTATAAAAACAACATAATGAAAATACGTCTGTTTCAATATCAATGCATATTACAAATTGTAATGATAATTATGAAATTAAAATGATACATTTTACCGGATAGCTGCGAATAGAGATTAATGTCAGTTGAGGAACAAATATTAAAGTTATTGTAAAAAATAGTATATATGGGCGATTTGCAAATAGATTTTAATTTTGGTTTCCGAGATGCATGTAAATTGAAGTTCTAAATTATGCAATAATTGTTATCAGTTTCATTAGATATATGTACCAGGATGTACTTTATAACGTGGGACTATTGATTTTTTCCACTAGTTTGTGTCTAAATTATTCTTTTACTTGTTTATATTAATAATAAATTTTCAAATGCTCTCATCATTGTTATACTTTCAAAAACATAAAAAACGATAAGCAAGTTAAGAACAAATCTCCGGTATTTGATCAAGTGAAAACAATTATTATAATATTTTAGAAAAGTTATTTCCTTATGATGGTCCCCCTTCTGAGTACTCTGAACTGAGAGGTATTTTCCTTTAGTGTTTCAACAGGCGGCACTGTTAATAAATAGGTACAAGAGAAAAGTTAAGGAAGTAAAGTTACGTAAAAATGTTTTAAAAAACGCAAAATTAAAGTTACAAAGTTAGAGTAATAGTGAGAGGATACAATGGACGTCGGGATCTAAGGATTCTTTGCAGAACTTCTAGCTTTTCTTTCTTTCCGTCCAGTAGCTGTAAATTCAACTTCTTTCCAAGTATCTTTCTTGTTGTTAATTTGAGTCTTGTCACGATCATTTTTACTAAAGATTTTTATGACTTTTCGGGTTTTGATTCAGCGATCTAAATAATCGAAGGAATATCTTGCTGGCCCACCCGTTGAGCCAAAATCGCAAGATATTAGGTTCAAGTGGCAGCTCTCACAAGAAAGCTCTCTTGGCACGAAATCATTTTTGAAGTGTTTTTGCCAAACCAATTGGTGGATTTGCATTGTTTTGGTGATAGGTCTTAGATCTTGCAGTAATACTTCTTAAATTTTGCATATGTTGTCTGGTGTAACTACAAAATCTTGCATTGTCGTGTTGTGGTACATTGAACAAAGCTTTCGATTGTGGAAATATCATGTCGCTGAACTATAGCCCTACTTGTCATACTATTTACGTTAGCACCAACGCCATCAGCAATGTTCTTCCCATGTCCAGCTTCATAGCAATTCCAGATTGCTTCTTCAAAGTTGAACTTCTTGCCCATCTCTTTCATCAGATGAAAGTTTTCCTTATTTTGATATTGTGTTCTGGTTCCATCCCTGATGAAGTGAATTACATCTGCATCATCTACCATCGTTCTTAAAAGGTTCATTACTGGCGTTAAGCGGGTCCAAATGCTGCAAGGATCATGGCACAATGATTCTGATACGGTAAAGAAAGTTACATGTTTTAAAAATGTGTCATTTACATAGAAAACGCATCAGCGTGCAGCGATAACTGTTTTTCGAACACCCCAAAGTACGTTCCGTGTACTTCCCTCGCATACTTCATATACCAATTTTGAGATCACTCCATAACAATAAAAACTTTAGATTTTGGCAGAATAATTCTTAGGTATTTTATGCAAAATATTTGATGAACTGTACGATATGCGTGTGAAAAAAAACAATGCCATCTCAACGTCTACAAGTTCTACTTAATTCCTTAGGGTAGTACTAATATTTTTCCTGGAACACCGAAATCTTTTTTCTTTTATTAATAATCCGCTCTTCTTTCTCAGACATCCACTTTCAGAAGAACACTTCCAAATTCTTATCCGCAGGTAATTTCAAAATAAATCTACACATGTCTTTGAATTTATTCTTAGATCAATCTCATCCTCGATACATGCAGTACTTGTTTTTCACGTCACAGGAAGACATTTTGATCTTGCTCGTTTCAACACAATTTTTGTAGAACTCTGCTATTGTGTCTCTCATACAACGTGCTTGCTTTCTCAATTTGCCTTCGAAAATAAAAGATTTCTTTTCTGGAGTCTCAAAAGAGTTTTCTTTATCTTTAAATAACTGTTCAACTATAAGTCAAACAAACCTATATTTCTAAATCAAACCTCCAGATAAATTTTTACATAACATTTACTTCTTTGTTTCATTTCGTCTTTTCTGGTTGACATTTGCTTGCCTTTCAAAAACTTCCATAAACAGGAGTTTCCTTCTGATTATGTCTGTTTTTGAATTGTTTAACAGCACGTCCACTTTTTTTCTGAAGATGATCTATTAACTTACATGTATCGCATACGCATCCTTCGAAACCTTTTCTTCCTTCGATCAATTAACTTTGCTTGCGTTGATAGTCGTCTTTTTATTCGAATGATGAGTTTCCTACATTTGTCTGTATTTTTCCTCCTAATTTTTGAACCGTTAATTTTCTGAGAAGAGTATTGTTTTTTTCAGACTGATACAAATGATTTGATTCTGTCAACTTTTCTTTCTGAATTTTTCGCTCATCTTGCATCACTCCTGCTATAGTTGAATTTACCTTGATTAGGGAAAAAGGGAAATGTATAAATCAAAAGGAAAAAAATTAAACATGACCTCGAACCCATGTCAAGGCTCTTTTGCTGCAGCTAAAGTACTACCAAAACTGAAAACCTAAGGTTAGTATTTTTTAATAATAATAAATATTTATTGATACTTAATTGTATATAGAATCAAATTAAAATTATACACTCAATATTAAATCTCTTATTTTGCACCAAACACTCAATGTTTTCTCTACACAATAAACGTTATAAGGACGGAGAAAATTTTTAATATTTGCTATTTTCCTCGCTTAAGTCTTTTGCATCATTATGAAAAAATCTGCTAATAAAAAAGCGGAAACAAAAATAAAAACAGTTGAATAAAAAAGTTGTAATACTAAACAAAAGAGAAACAATCATTATATCAACTATTCAGAATACATATTTTTGATGCTTTTCTTTCCTTACTTGTCGCGTTTTATAGAATTTGTTAAAAATTTACTTCAACACTGTAGCGTTAATAAGATATTAAAATCAATAGTATATTGCGTTTATTATTGAATTCGATAACATAAATCAACGGTAAAACAGTTTTTCTTATAACCTAATATATTTTTAAAACAAAACTGTCTAAAGAAAGCAATGCCATTTATGTTTTACAGCTGATCTGCAGCAGTAGTTTAATCTGAATTTCTTTTTCAATTTATTTGAATTTTTCTTTTCAAAATTTGTTTGACATTTTTGTAAAAAATTTTGTTGACAATTTTTTCGCACATTTTTTCAAAGTGCAAAAATAGGCTTCGTAGTTGTTGAAAGTCTTCAGAGTCATTAGCTTTGGAGTTGTTATTTGTAATTTTTAAGTGATATAAAACACTCCATAAAAAAAATTACAACTTTGAGAAAGTGTTTTGCTCCATCAGCTCTTCGAATTTAATAAGGTAATTTTTTTGAAAAACAAATTCTTTTGCGTTTGTACCTCTTTTTCTTGGGAGGCTTCGGTGTTGTTATTCAGGTTAAACGATAGTTTTTACTGTATTCTCAGACGACTTAGGAGGATTTAATGAATTTTGAGATTCTGGAAACGTCACATGCTTTTGAAATTTGATCAAAACTACCTATTTTTCATAAATATAATCGATTATTATACGAATTATCACCTCAAATTTGTTAAAATTATAGAGGCTTCGGAGTTGTCAACAAACCGAGGGACAGACATAAACGCATGATTCTTTTAGACAGTATATATAATCTCTAGCATGTTAGTATTGCAATTTGAACAGCATCATATATTTGAAAAAAGTGCCCAGGGCCAATGTTTAACAAAAATTTTACAAAAAAGGTATGCCTAAATGTAATTTTCTTCTACTTTTTCTGTATGGACTAATTAAGCAGGCCACCATATGTGCTGCAATCCCCTTAGTAGGTCAAACATATTATTGGAACATCGAATAAACATCGAAGGACATACAAATTGAAATCTGTTTGAAAATCGCCTATATACATAAATGTGTGTTATCTTTTCACCTATACTTTCGAAAAGCTGTTGGATTATGTACAAATTTTTCCGAATAAGCACCTTTCTTCTGAAAATGCAGTTTCTAATAAAACATATGTTAGTCACTGTTCAAAAACTTTACCAAAAGGCAGGTTTCTCTATTCAGCGAATATAAAGATTCTTGGTGTCCTATTGTTCACAGTAACAACTTTTCTTAATTCTATTGGTGAATATAATAATATATTGTAGTTTGAAGTGCGGTTTTAATTCCAGAAAATAGTATTAACACATTTGTTCAATTTTCCGACTTTTTGCGCCAAGTTTCACCCATGGACAGCATCTAGGAAAAAGTTCAAAAAATATCTTAACAATTTAAGAAACTGGCTCAAAAAAGATTATCAGAATTGAAACAATGATAATTATTTCACGAGCCCTAGTGGAAAAATTTATACAAAAAAGTACAAAAAACTATAATTATTTTCAGAGAAATATTTAATTAAATACTATAAATTTCAACTACAATCACGGGAAAGTATTACTTTCTCAATTGTTCAATTTTTATTTACAGTCAAAAAGTAGTTCTTTTTTGAAATAGGACTAAGAATATTTGAAACATTGCAAGGACTTAATTTTTATTACATACATGGTGTCTAATAGATTGCTACATATTCGAAGAAGAAATTTTAAACAGAAATTTTGTTCACGTTTCATAATGATTATTCATTATTGTCTTTCAATATTCTACCATTCTTTCAAAGTGTAAACACGAAAGATTTTTTTGTTATTGCAATCATGTACATATTTCAATCTTAATTACAACAATATGCAATAAAATACAAAAAAGTAGAAAATTCGTTTGAATAATAGAAAAAAGTTGTACTTTTCTGAAATTTTGGTTGTAATTTATTGTAATTATTTGTACAATAGATTCCTGTGAAAATTGTTCAAGTATTTTGTTACAATTTTTTCACCAGCTTTGTACATTCCTACAATAAACTACCAGTATTCACAACATAATTTCAAGTACAGTTTTCTAATATTTCAACTGTTGTAAAATCTTGTTTTCTTTTTAAAGATTTCTAATTTTCAACAATAATTCACAAAAAATTAAAATTGCTTTCATGACGTCAAACACCTGAATTACCAAAATTTTGAAATCCTCTAGTTTTTTGCAATACCTTGAAGATCTTCAGAACTAAGTGAAAAAACATATTAATGGAAAGTTATACAAATTTTTGAATTGTAGGAACTTATACTTTATCGTTAATTTCTGTACTTTTCTTCATGAAAATAAAAGTAAAAATTAGAAATTTGTATTTTCTTTATTACATTTTTTACATTTATCACAAAAAAGTATCTGGTTCAACAAAAAATTACAGTTGGAGAAATTTTGTACTTTCTTGTAAAAAATTTTTCCACAATGGAGTTATTGAAATTTTCCGAAAACATCGAAAGTTGACCATTTTTTTTATAACGAAAATATAAATTTTTAACAAACAAGTTAATTTTCAAAAGATGAATTTTCGAAGATAAATGTTAACAGTTGATAGTTCAAGCATAAGATATTTCAATTTAAACCTTAACAAAAAATTTGAATTTAACCAAAAGGAGAAAGAATTTTCAACAAAACAATTCAATGCTCAACCAAAACAGATTAATTTTCGACCAAGCAGTTGCATTGTTAACCAAAAAATAAATTATCTACCAGAAAATATGAATTTTCGAACCTAAAACAGATTTTTAGCAAAGAAAGGACACTTTTTTTTATATAAATTGTTTAATTTATAAGCCAATGAGACACATTTTCTATCAGACAGTTGGATTTTCAACATATAAATATGAATTTTCAATGAAAAATGTGTATAGTTGATATTTCAACCAAAAAAGATTAAAATTTTTATTCAAAAACTGTTGAATTCAATCTAGGAAAGACAAATGAAAAATGAAAATTTCCATCATTAGGGATGAATTTTCTAACCATCATTATTTTGCACCAAATTCTTGAGTTTTAAAGCTATGAAGACAAATTTTTTCAAAAATTTGGAATTTCAATCTAATTTCGAAATTTATTCACATTTTTGAAAAGATTAGAAAAACTTAATTAAGAGGAAAAATTTATTTTGAAGAATTCGAAAAAAAATAGAAGCTGTTTAATAATTATGAAAGATTTGAGATTACATTTTCTTGAAAGATTTCTGAGAAAATTTTCAATGGTTTAGGTTTTTTATTTAAAAATGAATAATTTCCAGTTTTAAGGATTTTAAAATGTGTGAAAAAGGAATATGGAAGACTTTGAGACATTTTTTTCAATTTTTCAGGGCTTAAAAAATTATTAGGTGAACTGAATTTTGCAGGGGATCAACTGAATTCAAAAAATGTTTCCTAACTTCATGGCAAAATTTTAAATGATTGTTTTGTAATGAATTGTAAGAGAAAATTGAAAAAGATTATAAGACATTTTTAATCATTTCCTAAAATTTCGAAAAAGAGTGTAAAAGATTTGAAAATAAAATTTTGCAATTTTTCCATATTATATAATTTTAGAAACAAATTTAGTAAGTTTACGAGATATTTAGAAGTTTTGAAACGATTCAAAAATAACTAAAACTTGTAAAGATTTGTTAAGAATTTTGTAAGGTTTCACAAAAATAATAAAAATTTGTGTAGGCTCATAAAAAAAAGAAAAAAAAGCTTTTATTTCAAGAAATGAATTTTAAGAGATTATTTAAAAGGATTTGAAAACATTTCAAAAGATTTCAAAAACTATCAAAGAAGAATCTGAAAGATTTTAAGGCAAGTTTTTCAATTTTGCAGAATTGTAAGAAAATCACGGAAAATTTGGATAATTTTTAGAGATTAGGAGGTGTGGAAGGTCTGACAAGATTCGAAAAAATCATTTTCTTCATATTCGTGTGAAAATTTGAAAGGATTTTTCATTTTTAAAACTGAACTTTGAGAGAAAGTTAAAAAAGGTTTTCAGACATATCAAACAATTTCCTAAAATTTCGAAAAAGAGTGTAGAAGATTTTAAAGCAGGATGTTTCAATTTGGTAAGATTAACAAATCAAAAAAAAAATCGAGTGAATTCAAGAAATATTTAGTAGAATTTAAGAGATTCAAAAAGAATTTCAAACTTCAAAAGATTTGTAGAAATATAGATTTTAAAGATTAAAAAAAAACTTGAGAAGCTTTAAGAGAATTTCGAAAGGTTTCAAGAGAATAAAAAAATTTTATTAAAATTCCTGGCGAAATTCAGAAGATTGCAAGGCAATTTTTTACATTTTGAATTTTGTGAATTTTTTAAGTTTTAAGAAGAATTTGAGTCAGTTAAAAATATGTTTAGAAATTCAAGACCTTTTAAGTGGATTATGATCAATAGAAAACTTTGAAAACTTTCCGAAAATTTATCAAATATTTCTTGATTTGTTTAAGACTAGTCCTAAACATCTTTCAGAGAGACTCGAATTTTTTCGGATATATTCTAAAATCCTATATAATAAAAAAAAATCTCTAAAATCTTCTAGATTCTTTTTTCACAGATCTGAAATATTCAAAAAAAAAGTTGATTCTCTCAAGAATCTTATAAAAATTATACTTATATCAATTTAAAAACAAACTGATAATGCTCATTTTCTTTTTCTAAATTCTCAGAATTTAATTTCAACTCAAATTTAGGTTTTCAAAAATTTTTAATAAACAAATAGTTATTCGAATTTTTATATTATCATTAATATTATTTTCTTTTCTTTATGGTTTTGAGAAAAAATATTAAATTGATGAATTTCAATTAGTACTCAAATGAGCAAATTCAATATTTGTATGGATAAAAGAAATATTAAAAAAGCATTCAGTGTTACATCAAAATATTTTTTTCTTTATTTCTGGATAATAATCTATCTTAAAAAACCTTTTTTCATTCAGAAAACGTCTATTATGTTTTTCAACATAATATAAACATTACAGAAAAAATTTTTTTAAATGAACAAAACATGAACAATAATTAGAAACAGCAATTAGAAAAATTAAAAGAGAAATTTAAAATGTTTGACTAATATAATAAATATTGTAAATTAAATCGAAAATTGAATGGGGACTGAATTTCGTTTTCAAATTTCTGGATGCTTTAAAGAAGTTTAAAGCACCTATGACATTGATAATTGTTTCCTCACTGCGACACCTGCGCTCAAAAATAAGGTCGTAGAGACGATTCTTCTAGAAAAATAAAACAATGTAAACATAATTTCGTGAAATGTAATAAATTGAAGTTGAAATGTAATAAATATCAGAATTAATTATTTTTGTTTGGTTGTAAGTAAACCTGCTTCGGTTGAAGATTCATCTATTTTATTAAAAATTTGTCATTTTCTCGCTGGATTGAACTGTTTTGTTTTTAATTTCAAATTGCAATTTTTCCGGGTTGAAATATCAAATATTGCATGTTTCGTTGAGAATTTATCTTGTTTTGGTAAAAAATGTAACTACTAGGCTTAAACCTAAACTAGTCGAAAAAAACGATTTTTTTTTTATTGTAGATTCATCATTTTAGTTAAGAATTGATTTGTTCGCGTCAAAAATTGAACTGTTTCGTGAAAAATTCTTTTTTTTTGCTCGAAAGCTTAAAAATTTGGTAGAAAATTCAACTATTTGGTTGAAAATGAACTTTTTCGTCTAAAATTCATATTTTTCGTTAAAAATTTAACTTTTTGGTCAAAATTTAAACTATTTTCATAAAAAAATTTAATATTTGGTAAGAAATTAACTCTTCTTCTAATCATATTTTGTTGTTGTGAGTTCAACATTTTTGTGGATAATTCGTCTGTATGGATGCAAAAATCGACGACTTTATCGAAAATTGTTAAACTGACTCTACCTAATTAAATAGAGGAACTTTTTCATCATTTTTTTCATCCCATAGTTATTGATTTCTATGAATGAAAAAATTTGTATCATAAAACAACGGAAACTTTAAAAAATTTGTAACTGTGATTGAATGTACTATTGTGTGAATATGAAACGTACTGTTCACATGTTTCTAAAGACAAACTGTATAATTTTTGCATTATTGCTCTGTTTCAAATGAATTATTTTAATTGTACCCAGTGACAGATTCTTAATGTATGCATCATACATATGCATAAATCTCATTATAAGAAAAGGAGATAAAAAAGTTGTTGATGAACATTTATAACAGGAAGTAGGTATAATTTTTATAACTCAATCTCGCTCTAATTATTCATTCGATGATTCTGCTCGTGTCTGGTGCGAGGCATTAGCTGTGCAGTAAATCTCGACGCGGGCTGACCTCGGGATAATGGTTTTCTGCAATTTTCATCTCCCCTGGACAAATTTTCAGGCAAATTCGAGTTCTTGCAATAAAGTCGGATGCAGCAGCGGGTTATCACTGATTCTGAATAAATGCATAAAGTGATTCTAAGCCCACCTTAGTGAAGTGAAATTTTCGCAGGCATTGTAAAGATAAATCTAAAATTATGAATTTTGCCAACCACATATTTAGCGAGAGATGTCCCTTTTTTACTAGTACTAGTGCTTGAAATAAGTCTTGAAAGTGATCATCAGTTCGAGTGAAAAACGAGAGAAAATTTTTAAAATGGATAAAAATGTGAAGAAGGAGGTGAAGAATCCCAGACATAATGCTAACATATTTTCAGTTATCAGCTTTTCGTAAGTATTTATTTTAATTTGAGATACTTTTGAATTAATTAGGCCTTGAGTATGAAAAAAAATTATCACTAGCAAGATTTTTAAAATCGTAAAAAATTTGAATGGAAATATTCAACTTGTCAAAATTTAAAATGAAAATCTTCTAAAATTCAATAATTTTAACTAGAAAGTAATCAGAATTTGACAAATTAAAAATTACACACGTTGAAATTATAAAACCAATTTCTTTAAATTGGGGGAAACAGTAAAAATTTAATAATCAATAAAAAAGCGCAAAATACAACAGTTGAAATTTCACTGTTCAAGTATGAATATTTCAATTCTGAAAATATGAAAACATTAACCATTTTAAATTTATTTGCTTTAAATTTAACAATATAAAATATAAACTGCACAAAATAAAGCAACTTACAACAGATCAATTTTTGATTAGAATTTCGGTTTGTCAATTTTCAAATCGACAGGTAAAAAGTAAATAAATAAATTTTAAATATTTTTTAGTTTGAATATTTAAAAATTATAGAAACATAACGATTTTATGAAATCAAAAATTTAGCATTTGACACGTTTCGAAATTCCAAATATGTAAATTAAATTTTCAATTTCAAGCTATTTGATTTTGCAATCATAAATATCCATACAGAATGGAAAAAATTCAATTTAAAAAATTTTTCATTTTGTGAAAAATTCAAATTGTTCAAATTGAAACGTTCAACATGTCAAAGTGTTTAATTAAAAACTTTCAAAATTCAAAATTTCGACTAGAGACAAGAAAGTAATTAAAATTGAACAAATTTTAAATAAGATTTGTTTGAAATAAAAGACCATTTTTTGAAATTAAACGAACGGTTAATCTTGAATAATTTCAAAAGTGGAACGCACAAAATCAAACAATCGAAATTTGAAGATTCAAAAATTAACATTTTAAATTTAAAAATCTTGAAACTTTAACCAATTTGAATTATTGTTCTTAAAATTTGGAAATATAAAATTCTAAATATATAAAAATAGGCAAATTACAAGAAATCAATTTTTGATTAGGACTTTAATTTTGACAATTTTCAAGTAGAAAAGTTTAAAATTAATGAACTGGAATTTAAAAAAAATTGGCAACTCACCAATCTTGACTTTAAATTGACAGGTAAAAAGTAAACAAATCAATTTTTTCAGCGTTTAATTATTCTGAAATTATAGCATTAATACTCTAACATTTTTTAATTAAAGAAATAAAATTTCAAAATATCCATAAAAATGAAAAATGTCAATGGGTGAAATTACAATTTTGAAAAAATTTAGAATTTCATTTCGAAATTCTTGAAATTATATAAGCATCTTAAAATTGTAATATTACAAAGTGTTTCATATGAAAAAGTTGAGTAATTTGTGTTTTTGAATTGAAATATTTAAATTTAGGTTTAAAATAATAGACTGTATTTGCCCATAATTAAATTAAATTTTTTATTTGTATGGTTTTAAAGTTAAACATTCAAATTGGTACGGAGTCAATATAAGCTTTAAAATTTATACTGTTTCATATTTAAACATTTAAAATTGTATGATTCCAAGCTGCACCTTATGTTGTTTAAAATGAAAGTGTGCTAAAAGAAATGATAAATTAAATACATAGAAAATTTCATAATCAAATACTTGCAAACGTAAAACTACAAGCCAAGAATTTTTATTGTTTATTAAAATATTCAGAAAAATCTTTCTTTGTCAATAAAAAGGTTTTGCTTATTTAATAGCAACAAAATCGATTTAATGTCCCAACCAAACATTTTTCTCCATTAAATTACAAATGTCCAAAAATCAAAAAAAATGAGTAGTATAAATAAAATCCACGTTCAGTGAATTTTGTCGAGCAACCAGTTTTCTTGAATTAAAAAAAAACAACAGTTTTTGCCAAAAATTAATTCTAAATTGTAAAACTGAAAAATAAAAATTAAAAAGTGAACCATATTTCTCCCACTAGATGGCTCTACAAAATTTTTGTCTTGGGTAATCGCAAGGAGCTTGAGGTGGCTGACCTTTATTCTCCACTCGATGAACATTCTAGTCACCAGTTAGGAAATATGATTGTCAAAATATGGAACTTAGAAGAAAGCCGATGCAAAGAGAAAGGAAAATTTAAACCTAATTTAATTAGGGTACTCGCTCGTTGTTTTGGAAAAAGAATTGTTATCATTGGTTGCTTTCATGCATTCACAGAACTCGTTGTAAGGTACATTAATAATTAATTTTTTTAAATTTAATTATGGAAAAATTAACTGTAATTTAGAGATTTTTACTCACTAATTTTAATAAAATTACGCTTAATTTTGGAATTATGTTTAAATTTCCCAGAATCAGCCAACCAGTCTTCCTCTCAAAATTGCTGATTTTTTTTAACACTGAAGAAGCGTTTACAAATACTGAAGCTTATTATTGGTCAGCATGTCTCGTTATGAGTCAAATCATCCATTCCATTATTTTTAATCTCGTTTTGCATGAAATGACGCACATGGGGATGAAAATCAGAGTAGCTTGTTGCACTCTGATTTACAGAAAAATTTTACGAATGTCGAAAAGTTCGATTGAAGAAGGTACAACTGTTGGACAGGTGATATATGAATTGAATAATTTCTAGATAAATATTAACAATATGAAAAAAATCTGTTGAATTGAAAAGAAGATTGATTAATAACTATTATTCTTATCATTATCAATTCAGATAGTCAATTTGTTAAGCAACGACGTCAACAATCTAGATTATGCCTTGAATGATTTACATTATTTCTGGATAGCACCAATCCAGGCAATCATAGTCGCTTATATCTTATACACGGAAGTTCAATTATCCGCTATTTCTGGCATTTTGGTTCTCTTCTTCAGCATGTTTCTCCTAGGTATTTTATTTTTCAATCAATTTGAATCTAATTAGTTGCTGAATTAATATCCGATTTTCATTCAAGTTTTCAATGGATTACGAGTACCTGACGTAACACTAAAATCCTCATTAAAAACAGATGAGAGATTACGTTTAATGAATGAAATAATCAGTGGAGTGCAGGTGATAAAAATGTATGCTTGGGAAAAGCCTTTCTCCTATCTCGTTGATAAAGTGCGACAGTAAGTAAAAGAGTTATCTAAATACACAGAAAAGAATTTCTTTTTCAAATAAAATAAAAATAAAAATTAAATAACTGAGTGAGTATTCCTGCGTAAATCTAATTATCAAGATAAAATCTAATAACTTTGTCTTGAGCAAAGATAATTGAATAATTTGAATAACTGCATAATCTGAGAATAAACTGATTTATGAATGAATTACGAGCTTCATTAGATATACTAGAAAAGCAACAATGTCAACTATTTCATCAGTCAAATTTTTTTCAGGAAGGAAATCAGTGCAATCAGAAAAAGCTCATTTATCGATGCTGTTCAAATGTCCTTCGATTCCTATATCCCCCGCCTCTGTATCTTCATTACGATTGTTATGTATGCGTTGATGGGAAATCCAATATCTGCACAGACTGTTTACATAATTACAGCTTTTTACAACAATATGAGATTATCTGCTAATATTTGCCTACAATTTAGTAAGAATTGATTTATTATCTCTCAATATCTAAATCTCATTTTCATAAGTAATGATAATCTTCGTTGGATTCATTCTTGTGCTTTTCTTGGTAGGTCTAGGTCTGGCTAACGTATAGCACAATGAGTACAAGTACATGATATGATTATATATCAGTACATATTCCAATTTTAGCTTTATTCTTTATATTTTCACATCTGGTAATGGCTACTGTACTGTCGATAACCTTCCTACCGTCATATAAAGTCTGCTCAATATTCTCTATAAGCTTTCAATTGACTCTGCATTAACAACTTTGTCATCAGTCAACGCTAACCCACGCACCTTCACTCTCCCAAGATCTACACCTTCTTCTTCGAAGAAGGCCATTCTTAGACACTTACCCATGAATATAATAAGCATCCAAGTTGATATCAAACAATTAGGAATATTTGAATCTAAAATCATCAAATTTAAAACTAACTATCAAGGCTGTCGATATAAACTTTTTCAATTTTAGGAGATATAATAGTGAAAATTGTCTGACATTTATAATGTTTAAATTTGAAGCTAAATCATTGTGGAATTAGAAATTGGAAAATTTCATTCAAAATATTTTTGAATTTAAGCTTTTGAAGCCAAACAAACTTTTGATTCAAGTTCTCAAAAATCAAACCGCTTCACAAATACACATTCAAAACTTTAATTTCAAACCGAAATTATAGAAATTTAAAAGATGATATGATTTCAAAGCACATATTTGTTTTAGAATTTTCTCGTTATCTCACCAGTATAATCAAATTAAATGAATAAATTATTCTGCAGGTGTGCAGCAAATGGCAAAAGCATCAGCGTCAATCAAACGTCTTGAAAATTTCATGACCTTTTCAGAAATTGAACACCTCCCTGACCTTATTTCCACCAATGAAAAAACGACCAAAAGCAAAGACGTCATTGAATTAAAAAATGTATCAGCAAAGTGGTCATCAAGTTTAAAGAAGGAAACTTTGAAAAGTGTAAACTTCAGTGCAAAAGGTGGTGCAATCACAGCTCTTATCGGTCAAGTTGGTGCAGGGAAAACGAGTCTTTTTCACTTAATTCTTCGAGAACTTGGACTCACTGCAGGAAGTCTCAGAGTTTCAGGAAAAATTGCTTATGTTAGTCAAGAACCCTGGATTTTTGCCTCAAGCATTAGGCAGAATATTCTCTTTGGGAGGCCAATAGACAAAAAGCGATATGAAAATGTGATCAGTGTTTGTCAACTGGATCAAGATTTTGCGATGTTTCAAAATAAGGATCAGACGATGATAGGAGAAAAAGGTTGAATTGATCTATAACTAACCTAATAGTACCTATATATAATAGGAATAATACTTTAAATTAATTTTAATTGCTGGAAATAATAAATGAATATAGTTGCATTTTAAATGTTTAAACTTTTAGGCATCAATCTGAGTGGAGGTCAACGAGCGAGGATAAACCTCGCCCGAGCAGTCTACTCACAAGCTGACATTTATCTACTTGATGATCCCCTATCAGCAGTCGATACACGTGTTGGAAGGCTCATTTTTCAACAATGTATCAATGAATACCTTGGAGGAACCACCAGAATCCTTATAACTCATCAGTTCCAGTATCTCAAAAACGTAGACAGAGTATTTGTCCTCAACAATGGATCCATCGAAGCTGAAGGCACTTTCCAAGAACTACGAAGTTCTGGCCTTGACTTCATGAAAGTCCTTCAAGATTCCAACGAAGTTGATGCTCACCCAAAGGAGGAAAAGTCCAACGAGACTGTAAAATTAGGGACCAATCCAGGTGAACAAAGGATCCAAGATCAGGAATTAGAGGAAGAAGCTGAGCTTCGAAGCTTTGGAAGAATATCTGGAAAGGTCTACATTTCATATTTCAAGGCTGTTGGAAGTTTTGCCTTCGTGATGTTGATGTTGGTTGTCAGTGTCCTGAATCAGGTGGTTGCAAGTGGTGGAGATTATTTTGTTGCTGTGTGGGTGAACGCGGAAGAAAAATCCAAAAGGCCACACATTCTTGGGGGTCAAAATCGAGATGAAGATAAAGCTTTCGGTAGAAATTGGTATCTCTATGTCTATGCTATCCTGACCTTGTTGACCATCATCATGGTCTACGTGCAGGTCTTTATATACTATGAAATGTGCATGAGAGCTTCCCAAACGCTGCACGCTTCTATGTTTTCAAGGATTATTAGAGCGACGATGTCTTTCTTCCACAAGAATCCATCTGGTCGAATTCTCAACAGGTACTTGGAATTTATTTTGATTTAAGATGTCTTGCCTAAAATGCGTTATTCGAAGGCGTGAAGTGCCGTGTTTGGAGACACAGTTGGTAGTTGTAGTTATGAAATTTGTTTGTGAGAACTACTGATGTAGAATGTTTTTCAAGGTTTTCGAAAGACGTTGGAGCAGTTGACAGACTTCTACCACAGAGCATGTTGGATGTAATAACGATTGGCTTACTCCTAATAGCAGTGATTCTAATGACTACAAGTATCAACTATTGGCTCCTTATTCCAACCGTCATCATGGGTTCTATATTTTATCTGTTCAAGGAAATATACATCAAGACTAGTCGTAGCGTAAAACGTCTTGAAGGAATAAGTAATAACTTCTTTTTACTATTGAAAATATATTATTATTATAATGATAACTATAAATCTTACCTTCCTTGAAACCCTCAGCTCGATCTCCAGTATTCAGCCACTTGAGTGCAACCCTTCAAGGTCTCACGACAATCAGAGCCTTCAATGCTGAAGAAATCCTAACAAATGAATTTGACAACCATCAGGATCTTCACTCCTCAGCCTGGTTTATCTTCTTCTCCTGTGCCAGAATTTTCGGTTACTATCTACAACTCCTCTGCGCAGTCTACATAGCGATTGTTGTCTACTGTTTTCTGCTTGTTGATTCCAACGAAGTTACTGGAAATGTAGGTCTAGTTGTTTCTCAATGCATTCTCTTGTCAGGAATGCTACAGTGGGGGATAATGCAAACAGCAGACATGGAGAATCAGATGACTTCCGTAGAACGAATAGTCGAATACACCGAAGTAGAAGAAGAAAAATCTCTGAAAAGTGGTCCGGAAAATAAGCCTTCTGAAAATTGGCCTTCAGAAGGTAAAATTGAGTTCAAAAATGTCTTTCTCAGATACAGTCCTGATGAGCCAGCAGTCCTCAAAAATCTAAATTTTACAATTCTACCAAAGAATAAGGTTGGTATCGTTGGAAGAACAGGCGCTGGAAAATCCTCTTTAATGTCTGCACTTTTCAGACTCGCTTATTTGGATGGTGAAATTTATATCGATGGGGTGGCTACTAGTTCTCTAGGATTGCATGATTTGCGATCTAAGCTGAGTATAATTCCCCAGGAGCCTCTTCTATTTGGCGGTACTCTGAGGATGAATTTGGACCCTTTTGATGAATTCAAGGATGATGATCTTTGGAGAGCTTTAGGAGAGGTGGAATTAAAAGAGGTAATTGTGGAAATGGAAGCTGGTTTAGAGGCAAAGGTTTCAGACGGTGGATCTAATTTTAGTGTAGGGCAAAGACAGCTTCTGTGTCTGGCCAGGGCAATTATTAGAAAAAGCAGGATTTTGGTTCTTGATGAAGCCACTGCTAATGTCGATCCTCAAACTGATGAACTTATTCAGAAAACTATTAGAATGAGATTCAAAGATTGTACGGTGTTGATTATTGCTCATAGGCTAAATACTGTGATGGATTGTGATAAATTTATTGTCATGGATGCAGGATCGATGGTGGTAAGTTTCTCGAATTATTTAATTTACTTAATTCTATATATAATATTCAATTTTATGATTTGTTAATGATGAATTTGATTGTTAATTAAACATTAATTTTATTTTTAGGAATTTGATCATCCTTCTTCACTATTGCGAAAGAAAGAAGGATTCTTGTACGATATGGTTCAACAAACTGGGCAGGAGATGTCTCAAGTTCTTACAAAAATGGCAGAAAAAAATATATATAATGCAAATGGAGAGCATAAATAATATTTAAACAACTAACATTTGCGCATTCTATGAGGTGTAATATTTTGAATATCAAAATGAAAATTTACACACTTATTTAGGACATTGAGTGCTTCTTGCAAAGACTATGTTTCTGGTAGAACGATATCGAAATCAATATTATCATCCTGAGCTTTGAGAAACGTTTATACTTATTTTAAAAATTAAAAAAATTCAACCTACTTTTGTGTCGAGAAAATCGAAAAATATATACTCTGCTTAATAAGCTGAATACGCATGAGAAATAAAACTGGTCAACATAATGTTATCTTTACATTTACAAAATGCAATATATGTCATTTCCAAAGTAGTTTTTTGTGCTTAAAACGTATCAGTTTTCGGTGATATGATTTATATACGATTTTCAAAGCGAAATCAAAAATTTTTCTAATTTTTTTGATAAGTCAAACGGCTTCAGCGAAAATCGGAAAAAAATTTCGCAAAAAAATAATATATACAGATTCAGTGCAACTTCATGCGAAAAACGTAAAACAGAATGGGACATAATCTTGTTTTTTTATTCCATGCATCATCACAGTTATGGCAAGGTACTGCTGAAATAAAACTAAAGTACCAACAAATTATATAGTAAGTCAATTTTCCACAAAACTTTTTTAGAAGAAAGGTACTGAATTTTTGCGAACGTAGATGGAAATAAAGTCCCAAAAATAGTCATGTTAAAATTGGACTGAAGTACCAAGACACTTCGAAATGTTTGCCGTTTCATTAGGACTTGTTTCGAAAAAAAGTACAGGCAAAGTCAGGAAAAGTCCTACCTAATTTTTTCGATTGTTTTAAAAAAGCCTTTTTTGGACAAAAGTGATATCCCGCGAACATTTTAAGATGAAAACAAAAATATTGGTTTGGGATTATTCTGCAGAAAGTAGATTTTTGTATGTTATTACTAAGAAATGAATGAATTTTCATAGACTAATATGGTAAGTATTGGTTAAAATTTAAATAAAAAATTTACTGTTTGTCACTTTAGTGATATTTGAAGAGGAAAATATAAATCATTGAGCCTTTATGAAAAGATTAGGTTTGTATCTTTACGTAATATGAAACGACAAAATTTAACTAAGAAAAAATATTTTATTGTGATAGTGCACAATTTTATTGCGACTCACAATTACACGTTAGATATGAAAATTACAATTAATACAATATTTAAGTGATCGCAACATCATATTAAACTAATATGAAAATATCATAACTTCTTCATTTCTCATTAATAAGAACAAAAATCTAGTATTTCAAAAAGCGCCAGACCGAATATTTTCATTTTCTTCATAAAATGTTCGTAGGATGATATATTACCATAGAAAATCAAAAAATTCTATTCACTTGAAACTTTCATTCAAACTTGGTTCGGTCCCACCGTGAGGACTAAAGTACTAAAAAATTTTATATTATGTCTTGTTTCACTATTACTTTTTTAGGACTAAATTACTGGAGAAATATCACTTTAGTGTTAATATGAACATTTTTGGTACTTCAGTTTAATTTCAGCAGGCACTTTTTTAACATAGATCCCATGACTTGTTAAAGTTAAAAAAACATCGAGTTGATCTTTTTCGGTGCTTTTGCGCAAAAACGATTCTGTGTATTTTTACGCTTACATTTCTCTTCAGAATTTCAGATATAAACAGGAAACCTTCAAGTACGAAAATCTACAGAGTAAACAAAAAAGAACAAAAAACCAATTAATTCAAATCAAGAAAAGTTTCATATTCATATACAGTATCGATTGACTTCGAATTTTGATCATAACGTTATTAGGTATTGATAATTTCATTTATATATCAATGTATATTGTGTTTCTCAATAATTATAATTATGAGTAATGAGTGATCAAATCTAAAGTAATTTTGATGAACGATAATTAATTGTGATACACTATTCTTATTTATCCTCAGTTTATATGAAATGGAAATATGGATAGTTTTAGATTTTACTGAAAACATTTTTTCAAAGATTGTCGTATGATATTTTATTATAGACTGTGGTTATGTATACTGAAATTTCAATACAATTAGCCTGCTTCTTCCAATACTCATAGCGTCACCTTGAAATTGATATGTTTGCAATTTTTGTACAAATAATAATATGCCAGTCTTTCCATTGCATTATAACTTCATTTTATAGGCCCTCTAGATTGTACGCAATGTCTATAAATCTGCGTGGTATCTCTTGAAATTTGCCAATCATGTACAAATATGTCAAAAAGATTACCTTTCGTTTAAAATCGAAGTGCGTAGAATATCAATTCATTCAAAAACTTCATCAAGAAGCAGTTTCTTGTATTTCGAGAATATGAAGATTGTCGTTATTCTATTATTCGCCATCACAATTTTGCTTAATTCAATTGGTAAATATAATAATATATTATAATTTGGATTTAATTTTCTAATCCAGTTTATTCTTCATCTTGAGAATGTTAAGATTAAGTTGAAAGCCCTTTTTTGCAGTATTCAAATTTTTGTTTTGCTCTGTAACGGTTATCTTGTCTGAAAAAAAAACTAGAGCCGAAAAATGTATAGGTTTATAAATATTTGACTGGAACGAAAAGTTACATTATTTAAGAATTTGAACTGCTATAAAACAAAAAATATATCGAATTTCAATATTTGCTGTGTACATATATTGCATTTTGATGTTAAAACCAAAGCTTTTGAAGAAAAACTACTTCAGATGAAATTTTCTTTGCATATGTGTTTGTCTAATGTAGTAGTATTTAGCAAGTTAATGTAAAGTAAATTCGAAAAACTGCAATTAATTTGAATGCAATTCTTTCATTTATTTTGAATATATGTGAAATGAATATATGAACAGTTTCAGTTTGTAAGGAAAGAATGTTTTTCAGATTATTTCGTGTTTATATTTTATATGGGTATTTCTTCACATAATGGTCATTTTGGCTTCTCCTTCTAATAATTTTGCAGATATTTATTAAATTGTGTTAAAGTTTGGTGATTTTTTCCTTGTTGATAACATTGACCAAAAGCATAAAAAGATACTGTTCATTTTACAAGAAAAACATATTCAAAAAGTGTCAACTACGTGAAGAAATGACGTTTTCATGTTCTCCACTTACATGTTGCTAAGTTTCAGAAGATTTTTCGAAACCAAGGTTAATAAAGTAATAATTTCGACTGATAATTTTACAAAGTATGTCTAAGAAACTATTTTTCTTCCATATATATTTTGAGTTTATCACACATAAACACAACAGAATTTTAGGATATAAATTTTTCCGCTACTTTTGTTTCTTGAACGTTCGATGCCAATTAGTTTTTCCAGTAAATTTAACCAAAATTTCGGGTAATGAATAGGTCCTATAAAATATTTCTCTAATGCAAATAAATGGTTTTATCTAAACTAAAAATGTAAATTTACTGAAACAAATATATAAATATTTTCATAAGTGTAATACTAATTTAGTAAATTAATGTTGTTATTGGTTAAAACAGGTGAAAAAGTTGTTTGAAAAAAATCCGTGGTTGACACAATACAGAAACTCTTTGTTTAAAAATAATATTTTATGCAATGATGAAAATTAAAAATTTGTTACATTCTTTGTGAAAATTTGGAATTAACTTATAATATTAAGAATTACTTTATATTTTTAGGTAATACGTTCACCGCGCCTATGGGCATGTTTTCTCAACTACTGAATGTTGCAAGTCGGAAATTTATTATCGAAATAAATATTCATTTAGAATTATTCATTTCATTTTTTTAAATTAACTGAACATTTTTTCCAATGATATCATGAATACTTCGTTCAAAAATATTATTATTTCACTAAAATACATTTATAATTGAAACAACTATGCCAGGATATTATATTTTCAAAAAAAAAGAATTTCAGATTTTGTACTCAAACAAGGATTTCTTCCAATAAAATATATCAATAATTGATTGAAAAATATGTCTTTTTATTCACACAATAACTTACTTGTAATAATTGTGACAACTGCACAATAATTAAGTTTAACATAAATAATTGTTTAAACAATTTATTATTATTTATCACAATATTCTATTAGAATAATGCTAGTCAGTCGCGCTTTTTCCTGAAATCTTCAATTTTGCTTTCACTTTTTAGTTGTGAGCAATTCATAAATGAATATCAGCAAGAAGAAATTTTTAAATAGTATTGAATTTTTTTCAAAGTAAATTATTTTTACTCTTTTGTCAATGTTTCGAAAATATAAATTTTGAACAAAAAGTATAACAGGAAATTGCTTACAGTACTCTGTTACCACTTGTCGTAAATATTGTTTCTAACTTTCCTCTCTAGGGAAATAAAGTCAATAAATATACATAAATATAATATAATAAAATATAAATAAAGAAATAGAAAGTAATAAAATAAAATGAAAAACAATGGAACTAAAGTCAGATGTCAATTTTACAAATGTCTGTTTTATTTCAGAAAAGTATATTCACAAAAAAGAAAGAGGCTGTTTGAAAAATTAATTTCTCTAATATTTATTTATCAATTGTTCATAAATATAAAGCCAGAGCAAAGTTTAAAGTTTCAGAAAAAACTGCAACTTTTCAGCATTCATACAGGAGAAGATAGTTACAAAATATAATAATTTGTTCAAATAATTATGTTTATTGAATCATATTAATTATTATCTTGCTCTGAGTGAAAAGTGGACCAAATGTAGAATATTTCAGAAAAAACATGATTTTCTAGCAGGACTCGAAGACAATATTAGTAAAAATAATCATTAATGATTTAAACAATTATTTTTGTCAACTATAATTAACTATTACCAGACTCTAATTGAAAAGTGGCAAATAAGTTGGAAACATCGAAAAAAATCGCGACTTTCTAACTCTATTCTAAGAGAAAATTGGTAAAAAAATAAATAAATTGTTCACAAAATGTATGTTAACATCTAATTACTATTATAAAGTAGTATTTTACATATAGTGAACAAATGTTGTCCAAAAGAACCGCAAGAAGTCATAGTTAGCGCCGAAAACCCGCAAAATCCAATTTTTCACTCATGGGTTATTTTTTAACCCTATCAAACAGACTTATGTGTGTGATATTTCAAATATAAGTTTTGTTTCGTATTCTATGGCTAATTTTCGAGGATAATATCGAGTTTCAACTTGATTCACATAATATTGATAATTCTCAAGAAAACTCTATTTAAAATAGTAATCTTTCTGTGTGTAATGTAGAAAAATAACATTAAAAATAAAAACAATAATTTTTTGGAAAAGCGGCACAAGGTACGAAAAAAAATGAACAAGAGTTCTACATCAAAAAAGATCTATAAATTTGTTATTAATTATTTTTGATGGAATGCGCAGTTTTTCTTTTAATCCTAAAAAATAACATTAAAAATATTTTTTTCGTTGAAAAATGACACAAGGTTAAAAAAACATGAACAGATGAAAGTTGTTCACCTAAAAAGGATGTAAAAATTTTTTATTAATAATTTTTAGGCAGGACGTGTAGATTTTCTTTTAGGCGTAATAAATAAGGTTGATGATAAAAATATTAAATTTTTGGAAAAACGAAACAAGAGACGAAAAAAAATGAATAGACAAAAAGAACCACAAATTTGTTATGAACTTTTGTTATAATAATGCATTAAAAATAACAAAATTGACTTATTGGAAAAACTGCGCGAGTTACAATAACTTTCTATCTAACAATTTTCTTGCCTAAATTATATCTACGTATTTTTGGTTCAAATCGCAAAAATAACATGGAAAATAATGGTATGAAATTTATGGTAAATAGACACAAGTTGCAGTAAAATGTTTATTAAAAAAATATTTTTTTTTCAAATGGAATGTGCACTTTTGTTTAATTTTAAAAACAAGAAAATGAAAATACGTCTGTTTCAATACTAATGCATATTATTTATTGTAATAATATAAATTCATTGAAATAGTATATATTTCAGAATGGCTGAGAATCAAATTTAATGAAAAATAAGAAACAAATATTAAAGTAATGATAAAAAATAAAATTTGTTCTTTATTTTGTAATATCCGATTTACTATTTTAGTTAAAAATTTATCTCTTGTGTTACAAATTTCACTGTTTTCTTGAAAAGCCTTTTTTTTCCTAAAAATTAATCTTTAAAATTCAAGATGTAAAAATTATATATAAATATTCATAGGCTCACCTAAACATTCATCTTGTTGATCAAAAATGTAACTATTTAGTTGAAAATTCTATTTTTGGTTGAAAAATAATTTTATAATGGAAAATTTAACTATTCCTTTTTTCGTTGGAAATGTATCTTTTTTGAAAGAAAATGTAACTATTTCATTGGAATTCAATCTTTTTTCTCAGAAAATTAACCTTTTGGCTAAAATTTATATTTTTGTTTGCGAATTGTAGGAAATTGTTAAAAGTGGAACTGTTTTTTTAAACCTATTTTTTGCAGTTGATGATTCATAATCTTAGTTAGAAATTTATTTTTGTGCTTGAAAATTTGATTATTTTGTCAAAAATTCATTTTTTTAGTCACAAATTTATTTTATTTTTAAACTGAAAATTTTACTATTTAATTTTCGGTTGACAATGTATCTTTTTTGGGTGATGATTTTCATATTCATTGACAAATAAATTTTTTTTTTATTCAAGGCGTCTCTTTTGTCTCGCGACAATATTAACTCAACTGGAGAAAGCAAATCTTTGAAGCAAATAAAAGAGACCAAACCTTGAATTCTTCTAAATTCGTTCCCATT
>JAABKJ010000755.1:44581212-44603205 GCA_011634705.1 Andricus grossulariae | reverse complement strand
CAAAATATATAATTTGAATAATTTTTGCGTAAAACATATAGTTTAAGGTAAAACTGCAATAAATGTAAATTTGAAACTATTTTTCAACTATTGCAAATCTTAATCTGATTTTTGTGATTCTGGATTTTTTTATTCCGGGGTGGCTTTGAACTAAATTTCTGAAGTTAGTAAAGTTAGTAACAATTCAATAAATTAAATCAATACAAAGGATTTTAACTAATAAATTAATTTCTTTTTAATTCAATTGATACAAATAGAAAAATAGTAAAAATTGTAACAGTCTCTGGAATCTTTTATAACAATTTCTAAAATTGATTAAAACATGATAAGCAATAATTGTTTTTAAATTTTTAAATATTTACACTATTTTTATTTTTCGACATTTTTGCACCAAGTTGCTAATATAAACAAAATTTCATTTTAATAGTAATCAAATTAAGACACTTCAGATACAGTTAAAAAGCAGGCATGTAGATAATGTATGCCAAGATATTTGAACTTTAAAAACAAAGATTTTTTATCAAAGGAAAGAAAAGTTTCAACCAAATTGTTAAATTTCGAAAAAAATAGTTGAATTTTTTCCAAGTTTTTGGGTGTTTTGAGGCACAATGATAAATTTTCAGCGAAAAATATAGATAGTTGATATTTACACCAAAAAGGTGTTTAATTTCAAATAAAAAACAGTTGAATTCAATCAAAAAAAGGAGGAATTAAAAAAAAAACAGTTTGATACTCAACGAAAAAGAATTATTTTCAACTAAACAGTAGCATTTGTTAACAAAAAAAAAACGAAACTTTCTACCAGAAAAAACAAATCAACCAAGTTTTCCGATTCTTCGACAAAAACATCGAATTTTGAGCATAATACTTAAATTCATAAACAAAACAGATTTATTTTTAAGCAGTTGTATTTTCAATTAAAAAAATGAAAATTTTTACCCATAGTGATACATTTTTCAACCAAAAAGACGAAATGTATACCTAAGGAACCATAACAAATTATTTAATTTTCTGTAAATAAAAAGTTACCTAATTTTTACATTCAGAAATTCAACAAATTGTCAAAAACGTCTTTTCGAAAATAAAAAAGCTTAAATTTAAAAAAAACAAAGTTTTAATGAAGCGAATAGTGTAGGAAAATATACACAGATTTGGACATAAAAAATTTGAAGAAAGCTGATAACATTTTTCAGAGTTGTAAAGCATCATTTTTCATTTTGTTTTTTTAATTTTCTTATAAATAAAGAATATGACGAATGAAAAAATGGTAATTTTTTTTTTGACGTTCCCAGTCTTGCAATCACCTGCCTTCCATACAGTAATATTAGTTGAAAATGTTTTGTCGTGATAAAATGAACGCATAATTTGTTCATATTTTTTTTTTTTCAATAAATCATGAGAAAACATATTCAACTAATATTACTTTATGGAACGCAGGTGTTTGCAAAAATTTTGCTATCAATCACGAGCACCGGAAACGTCAAATACAGTCAAGTACAGATGAATATTAACTTCATATTCTAGACAAAATTTAGAGCTTTCTCACCGAATATTTTTAAATCATAAAAAATTAAATAAAATTTTATAAATTACATTCTTCAGTTTAAAAATGAAAAAAATTCATGTTTATTGATCGCAGACTTCACAGTCTTTCCCCTATACCCCTATTTTTCCATTTGTTTATTTGTTTACTTAAATGCGAAGTGAATTGTTATAACTCAATAAGGAATTCCAACTAATTATGGATGAAAGTTAATTCTTCAATTAATTTTTGTTGAAAAAACAGTTATTATATTCTTGGTTAAGAATTAATTTTTTTAGATAACAATTTTATTATTTGTTTAAAAGCTAGCCCTTTTGCGTTGAAAATTCATACTTTCAAGTTGAAAATTTCCATTTGTTGTAGAATATTCGTCTTGTCAACTTGAAAATTCAACGATTTGGTTGAAAATTAACTTTTTCATTGAAAATTCATATTTTCGGATTGAAAATGTATTTGGTTTTTTGATAATTCTTCTTTTCGGATTGAGAATTTAACAATTTGGTTAACATTTTTTTTCTTTTTGACTGAAAAATCTTCTTGCAACTGCTTAATTAAAAATTAATATGTTTTGGATGAAGATTCAACTATTTTCTTAAAAATTTGTCTTTTTGAGGTGAATTTTACTGTATCCAATTAAAAATTATATATTCTCTGCTGAAATATCTATTATTACAATTTTTGTTGAGATTTCATCCTTTTGGGCTTTTAGATAGAAAATTCAACAATTTCATAAAAAATTCCACTATTTGCTCAAAAATTCACTTTTTTTTCAAAATCCAACTATTTTGTAGTAAATTCGTCTTATTGTTTTCAAAATTTATTAACTCTTATTTGAACGTTAATCTGTTTTGTTTGAGGATTTATCTATTAAGTTAAAAATTCTATGCTTTTATTCAAAATTCCTTTTTAATATAAAATTAATAACTTTTTCAGTTAAAATACCAAGTATCTACATTTATCGCTGAAAATTCGTCTTTTTGGCTTAAAAATTTACCAATTTTGTTAAAAATTTTCTTTTCTTGGATGAGAAATCTTCTTCTTTTACATTCAATTATTTTAGCATGAATTACTTATATAAATGTTTTTCAACTGTAGCTAAAATGTCCTAACATCTAATCATGAATTTTTCTGAAATTATCATGAAGTTCCTAATTAAAAAAAGTGTCATCGAAAAAATCGAGATTTTCTGCCAACAAATGACTCAACACCGTATTTGTTTATCAAATTTGTTTATAATATTAACAAGAATAATAGTAGGAGAAAGTTTTTATATTTTAATATTGTAGCAATCCAAATTTCTTGCAATGTTACCCAAAAAACGTAAAATTATTGAAAATAATGAAATTTTCCAGATTTTTTCTAATTGATTGCAATTATTTTGAATTATTTAAAATTTACTCTGACATCTTATGCACCTATTCTCAATTTGTTCAAATTCTCCTGAAATTCTTGTAAATTATATCGAATTCTCTTCATTCCTTTTTAATTAAAAAAAAAACATAATTTACCTCATAAATGCACATTAGTCACTTTTAGTAAACTTAGATCAAAAAATATATTTGAATGAACTATAGGAATATTTAAACCATAGAACATGTATGTTTTTTGTATATTTCGAAATTACAGATTTTTTTGGTAACATTTTTCTTAGCCCAATAATATCAATAACGCCAGAACAACTCTGAAAATCGAAAAAAAAATTCAAACATTGATATCTCGAAAACGCATCCATAAAAAATGTGTGTGGGTGTGTGTTTTTCGTGTTTAATGGACCAAAATACATGAAAAAAACCATATTGAGAAGTGGTGGGCAGAAATTTTTTCTAATTTTCTAAACTGATGTTATATGCAGAAATATGGGTGTTTTTCACCCTTACCTCCCCAAGGTCGATTTTTGATTAAAATTTTTTTTTCAGAAAAGTCACCGTCATTATAAAAACGCAGTGGTGAAAACTATTATTCACTTTTAAAAAACCACACCAAAAGGCATATTTCTGTATTCAGAGAAAATGGAGATTGTTGTTATCGTAATGTTCATCGTGGCGATTTTCCTTAATTCTATTGGTAAATATAATAAAATGTATATGATAGTTTTAAGTGCTTTTCTAATTTCAGAAAATAGAGCCGTTAAATTTATAATATCAATAATTTTCGCGTAAAATATATAGTACAAGGGGAAACTGCAATGAAGGTAAATTGGAAATTATTTGCCAACTATTGCAAATCTTAATCTGATTTTCGTGATTCTGAATCTTCGATTTTTTTATTCCATAGTGGCTTTGAACTGAATTTACGAACTGAATAGTACCTCTTTCTAAATATGAATTAGTGAAAATTCAATTAATCAAATCAGTATATGGATTTCGACTGATAAATTATTTCTTTATTTCATTGATACAAATAGTAAAAACAGTAAGAGTCTCTAGAATGTTTTACTAAAATTTATAAAAAAGATAAAAATATGATAAAACATTATTGTTTTCAAATTTGTAGATATTGACACATTTTTTTATAATTTTGCGACATTTTTGCACAAAGTTTGATCCGTGGGGCAAATCTAGAGAAAAATTCTCCAATATCTTCACAATTTAAATTATTTTTTTTAAATAAGCCCAAGAACGTGAAAAATGTTAATTATTTCCAGAATTATCAAATTTTTTGAAATCATTGAAATTTGACCTTTTTTGCAATATCTTTTCACAAAATCTACGCTTGGCCTGCAATTTGAGCCTATTAGGCGCGGAATTTAATTACATGCCGTGCTATTATACATTTTTTAAATAATAATTAAATTGAAAAGCTCCTGCTTCAGCTAACAAAAAGGTATGTAGATCATTTATGCCAAGATAGTTGAATTTAAAAAAAGATGATTTATCATCGAATAAGAGAACATTTTTAACCAAATTGTACAATTTTCAAATCGAAAAGACGAATTTTGTATCAGATATTTGAATTTCTTACACAAAAAGTATGAATTTACAACCAAAAACTTAATTTTCAACAAAACACTTAAATTTGTTAACAATTTGTTAGATTTTCGAACCACCTTGATGAATTTTTAGCGAAAAATGTAGATAGTTGATATTTCAACCGGAAAATGTTTTTAATTTGAAATAGAAACAGTTGAATTCAATAAAAAAAAGGAGGAATTTTCATCAAAACAGCTTAATATTTGGTGAAGACAGATAAGTTTTCTACAAACAGTCGACTTGGTCACCAAGCCAGATAAAATTTCTGCGAGAAAAGGCGAATTTTCAAAACTAAAAAAAAAAAAGAATTTTCAACAGAAAATTTCAATTTTCAACTAAGAAAGATTTTTCCGTCAAGAAAAAAATCCAACAATTTTTGCAATTTTTTAATAAAAAAGTCGAATTTTTACCATAATATTTAAATTGTCGAATAAAACAATATAGTTTTCAACTAGGCAGTTGTATTTTTAATAGGAAAATGAAAATTTGTATCTATAGTGATGAATTTTTCGACCAAATTGTTAAATTTAGAAGTGCAAAGGGCGAATTTATTACAAAATAGTTGTATTTCAAACAAACCAACAATTTTTAACATAATAGTGGATTTTCATGTTACATTTTTTATTTTTCACGCCAACAGGATGAATTCTTAAACAAAAATGTAATAATTGATATTTCAACAAAGAAATATTTGAATTTTAAATTGGAAGCAGTAAAATTCAACTACGAAACATCAATTGTCAACAAAACAGTTAAATCCTTATTCAAACAGAATAATTTTCCAATAAGCAATCGCAAGAAGATTTTTCAGTCAAGAAAGAAAAAAATGTTAACCAAATTGTTAAATTTTTTATCCGAAGAGAAGAATTTTTAACAAAACAGACACATTTCTAATCTGGAAATAGAAGATTTTAATGTAAAAGTTAATTTTATATAAAATTGTCGAATTTCGATGCTAAAAGGACAAAAAAATATTTTAATTTTTGATTGAAAGCAGTAAAATTCAACAAAAAAACATAAATTGTCAACAAAACAGCTAAATCCTTATTAAAAACAGATTAATTTTCAAATAAGCAGTTGCAAGAAGATTTTTCAGTCAAGAAAGAAAAAAATGTTAACCAAATTGTTCAATTTTTAATCCGAAGACAAGAATTTTTAACAGAACAGATCAATTCTCAACCAAAAATATGATAGTAGACTTTTTAACTTTTTAACTCTGAAGTCTCCTATAAATAAAAAGGAAATTTGAGAATCAATAGACTACGGAATAGTAGTTTAAATAAACACGAATCTTATTTTGAATGCTTTTAAATAGTTCAAACCGTTTTAAATAGGGCGCAAGTGTGTAGCAATAATTACCTATTGAATAAAAAAATATAAAAAATATAAAAAAATGTTTGTACTAATTGTCATTGACTGAATTCTATCTACGACGATTTTATTCTCATTTGCGACACTCGCGCTTCAAATTTAGTTCACGCAAACAATTCTATTTGAAAAATAAACAAACTAAAAACAAACATTTGAAAAAATAAAAATCTAGAAATAAATATCTAGACAAATGTCAAAAACGTCTTTTCGATATTCAAAAATCTTTAAGTGAAAAAAAACGTTTCAATACAGCAAAAAGTGTCGGCAAATATTTATCGATTTGGATGTAAGAAATTTGAAAAAAGCTGATAACATTTTTCAGAGTTGCGATGCACGATGTTTCATTTAGTTTTTCAAGTTTTTCATTGATAGTAAATACGACGAAAAAAATACCACTTTTTCGTTACATACGTTTATTCATAAAAATCGATACATTAAATTAAAAAACGTGCTTAACAACTCCCTGAAAAAATTTACCAGCTTTTTGTCGAATTTCTTACATACAAATCGGTGAAGATTTTGATATAATATCGCTAGATCGAAAAGTTCTTTTTTGAATTCAATATTTTTAAATTTCAAACAGACGTCCTTGGAAGTTGTCGAAAATAATTTTTTCTGAAAATTCAAAAACACGTAAACTTTATTTAATTAACGCGAGGAACATAGATATTTTTACAAATTTTTCAGCCTGAATTTACTACTTTTTGACGATTTTTGTGTAATAAAAAATTGTTATGGGGTAGTTCACCACCCCCCGAATAATCATTCGAAAAATTTGAGAAAATAACATCTTTCATGTCTCACTATACAATCATTTTTATAAATGGGTTTGTTTTAAAAATCTCCTTGATTTTAGAGAACTATAATAACATGAACTGAAGGGTCGTTACTCATTAGAAAATAATTTTTCCTGAAAATGTAAAAACCGTTAAACAAAAATAATAATGTTGGGGTAGTGCACCACCCTGAAAATTTTTTTGAAAAATTTGAGAAAATCACATTTTTGATCTCACATCGTGAGAAAATTTTTCAAGTTGCCTTCATTGTGAAAGATACCGCTACTATATGAGGAACAATTAACTGCGTATTTCAAACCCCAATCTTCGGGGGCGGTTTTCACCCCCAAAATCCTGATTAGTGCAGAATGAAGAAAATCAGAGGCGGACACCTACCTAAGGTTTCTTATAAGAAAAATTTACAGTTTTGTTACCTAATATTTTGAAAGTATTTAAAACTAAATTAATTTTTTGAAACTATTATGCTTCAGTTTAGAAATTATTAAAATTCCTGAATAATTTACAGCAGACAATGAGAAAATCCCACTTATTTTGGATAAATGTTAATTCTTCATTTAATTTTCGTTGAAAAGACCACTGTTGAATTTTTGGTTAAGAATTCATCTTTTTTGGTTCAAAATTTTATTATTTGGTTGAAAGCTAACCTTTTGGCGTTAAAGATTCATATTTTTTAGCTAAAAATGTAACTTTTTGCAGACTTCCCACCGGAAAATTGTTTACGAAAAACTAAAGAAAATTAAAACTATTTTCGTAGGAATCTACAAATGAATACAATAAATTACAACCATATTTACAAGAAAATACAACTTTTTTCTATTATTGAGATGAATTTTGTACTTTTTGATAACTTTTCAACTGCAAATAAAATTTGAATTCTTGAAGATAACATTTTTTTAATTTCAAGTTATAAGAACTGAACTGAAAATTATAACTCTCAAAGTAAAAAAATGCGAATTCAACATTAATTTACACATTGAAATTTTTCTTGAAATCTTTCTAAATATTCTCTTGAAAATTTGTTTAAAAAATCATTCCAAAATTTTCCAGGAATCTAATAATGATTTTATTATATTGGAACTCGAATTTTTCCTACAATTTTTTGAAAATACTTCAAAAGTAAAAAAATTACCTTAAAATCATCCAGATTCTTCATTGAAAATTTTCTCAACCTTATTCAATATTTTTTTTTAATTGATTAAAGAAAAACAGTTATGGTTAGTTTTTCTAGGAATTTTGATTCAAATTTTTTATTCATTCAAAACCTTTCAAAATGCTTAGAAAGCTTATAAACTTTGTGTTCGGAATCTTCAAAACTATAGATTGTGTTTTAAATGGTTTGAAATCTCTTAAATATATTTTTAACTTATTCTACTATTCTCCAAATTAATAATCATTAAATTGTCACTTATTATTCAAAACAATTTTTTTAAATCTTTCCAAACGTTCCTTCAAAATTAATTTTTCAAAGTAAAAAATCATTTTATATTTACCAACAAACTTGAAAAAATTTCTTTTATTTTCTCAAACCCTTTAAAGATCCTCAAAAAGCTTCACAATTATATTTCGAAATCTTCCAAATATAAATGTGGTTTTTTATTTGTCAAAATCTTTACCAGTTCCAAATTAGGTTTGGATCTTCTTAAAACTTGTGAATATCTCTTGAAGTAACTCAATTTTGTTTCAAATTGATAATGATTATTGTTATTATTATATCAAAATTCAATATTTTCACTCAAATGTTAGAAATTGGTTAAATAGAACAATTGAAATTGTGAAGTTCAAAGATTTAATTTAACACGCTGAAATATTAACGATTGAATGCTTTTTATTTCAAATAATTCAGTTTAAAATTGTTTCGGTTTTTGTATTTGATTTATAATTTCTCATCTTATATGGAAAATAAAATATTGCTCCATTCTGTATCAAAAAATGTCTAATTAAATTAGTTAAAAATGGAATATTTTAGATAGAAACAATATTTGAATAGGATTTGGAATTATGTAATAGTGTTTAATTATGAATCCATTAATTTGAATATTCAAAAAAATTAAGAATTGTTTATAAATTATCTATCGGAAGTTTACATTTGTTTAACTACTAAGGCTTTTGAATTGAAAAATTTATATTTTTAAGGTTAAAATTTGTAACTTGCTTATTTTTGAACACATTCAAAATAATCTCGTAAATTCAATTATTGTTCAATTTTCAATAATCAAACTACGGTTCAATGTGATTGATTAAAATAGCAAAAGTTCTTGGTAAAAGTGTAATATTTTTTTCAAATTGTAGTTTCTTGCAGAAACTTGTATATTACATATGTCACAAAAATGGACAGTAAAGTACAAGTCGAAATGTTGATGCCGATTCTAAAAGTATTGTTTCTAATAATTTATATCTTTTTGTTTAAATTCAAATATTTCCACAATAAAATACCAGTGTATAAATCATAATATCAAGTACAGTTTCCCAATATTTCAACTTTTGTGAAATCTTGCATTTTTTTGTAAAGATTTGTAATTTTCTACAATAAATTTGAATAAAATTGAGAGTGTTTGAATGACTTCAGACACCCAAATTGAAAAAATGTAAAATTCTGTAGTTTTGTGTTTTACCTTGTAGATTTTTACAACAAAGCAAAAAAAATATCAATAAAAAGTTATACAAATTTTTGAATTGTAGAAACTTGTACTTTATTGTTAATTCTTCAACTTTTCTGCAATAAAATACAAAAAAAAATTAGCTATTTATATTTAACTGTATTTTGTTGTTAAATTTTGTACACTTTTTCACTAAAAAGTACATGTTTTAACAAAAAAATGACAGTTGTA
Organism: Andricus grossulariae; assembly: GCA_011634705.1. NCBI lineage: Eukaryota > Metazoa > Arthropoda > Insecta > Hymenoptera > Cynipidae > Andricus > Andricus grossulariae. The sequence goes on along the minus strand of JAABKJ010000755.1, from coordinate 44,593,697 downwards.
GAAATGGTGTAAATTCTTGTGAAAAAAATTTCCACCAGGGGACTTCTTCTTTTTAGCTTGAAAATTCAACCATTTGTTTCAAAATTATCTTTTTATTGCACATTTTGGTTGAAAATTTTTTTTATTCTTGTCTGAGAAATCTTCTTGGAACTGCTTATTTAAAAATTAATCTATTTTGGATCTAGATTCTACTGTTTTGTTTAAAATTCGTCTTTTTTAGTTGAATTCTACTGTTTCTAATTAAAAATCAAAATATTTTTTGGTTGCAATATCAAATATTACATTTTTCTATTAGAATTCAAGCTTTGGGGATTTTGGCTAGAAAATTCAACATTTCTTAAAAAATTACACTATTCGGTCAAAAATTAACTTTTTTGTTTAAAATTGACTTTTAAGTCTTGACTTACTCTTTGGCTAAAAAAATCATCTTTATAGGTAGAAACTGTAATAGTTTTTTTTTTATAAAAATGAAACTGCTTAGTTGAAAATTAATTTGTTCTCTTTGAAGATTCAAGGATTATGTTAAAAATTCGAAGTTTTTATTTGAAAATTCAAAAATATGAGTAGATTCTTTTTCTGGACGGAAAAATAATTTTTGGTTGAAAATTTAACTTTCTTGTTGAAAATTCGTATTTTCTAAGTTTGAAAATTCTTCTATCCTGGTAGAAATTTCATTTTTCTTGTTAACCAATGCGACTGTTTGGTTGAAAATTAATCTGATTTTGTGTAGTATTAAACCATTTTGTTGAAAATTCCTTCTGTTTTTGATTCAATTCAACTGTTTCTTATTAACAATTGTAAAATTTTTGTTCGAAATATAAACTATCTACATTTTTTGCTAAAAGTTCATCATTTTGGCTTGAAAATTCAATAAGTTGGTGAAAAATTAGACTATTTGGCTGAAAATTAGCTTCTTAGTTGAAAATCGATATTTTTGGATCAGAAATTCAACTATTTGATGATAAATTTGTCTTTTTGGCTTTAAAATTCAGAAATTTGGTTAAAATTGTTCTTTTTCGTGACGAAAAATGTCCTTTTTTAAATTCCGCCATCTTGGCGCAAATTATCTACATGCCTGTTTTTTAATTGTAGCTAAAGTGTCTCAATCTCATCATTCATGAAATAATTTTTTTATAATAGCACGAAAGGAAATTAAATTATGCGCCTAATAAGCTAAAATTGTAGGAAAAGCGTGAATTTTGTAAAAGGATATTGCAAAAAAAAGTCAAAATTTCGATGTTTTCAAAAATTAGAATAACTCTAGAAATAGATAAAAAATTTCAAGTTCTTGGGCTCATTTTGAAGGCAATTTTTTGAATTGCGAAGTTTTTTTTTTTAAATTTTTCTTCAGGTTCTGCCCATGGCCACGGATCAATCTCGATGCAAAAATATCTAAAAATTAGAAAAATATGTAAATGTGGCATTGAATAAAAAGAAGAATTTTTCCGTCGAGAAAGGCCCGCATATAGCAGTTTTCGAATTACATTTCTTCAAGAAAATTATAAAATTCAACATCTAATTATGAATTTTTCCGAAATTATCATGAAGTTCCTAATTAAAAGAAGTGCCATAGAAAAATCGAAATTTCCTCCCGAAAAGTGACTGAGTAAGGCATTTGTTTATATTAATAACAAAAATATTCTTAAGAAAATTTTTCGCCATTACAATATTGTAGAAATACAAATTTCTTATTAAAAATGATAGAAAACACACTTTCAAGAAATAATTTGTGCATAAACATTTCTTTTGTTTATTATATCATGATGGAACATCCTTAACTTATGTTACTCTATGAAAAGTAGGTGATTGCAACAATTTTTATATATTTTTAACGAGCACAGGGAACATTAAATCTCCAAAATGGCCATTTTTTGGTCATACTTGTTTATTTATAAAATATTTGAAGAAATAAATAAAACATCAGGGTTGAAAGTTTTCTATACAATTTTATCTTCTTTTTTCAAATCTTGCACGTTAAAACCCGTCAATATTTGTGGGCTGTTCATAATGCACTAGAGCCTACAATTTTAGACCTATTTTGATTTTTTTTCCCTTAAATTGATATTCAGTTTAAGATTTAAACTAATAGTTATAAATAATTTATACAAACACTTATTTTTATATAGTGCTCAACAAAAAAAAAGCTTTACCTTGTCTCAAAATACCTTGAATGTTTCGTAGCAGTAGTATTAAGAATAGAAAAGAACCATAAGTTAGCAATTACCATAATATAAATATTGTAATTAGTCAGAAAAATGTTGCAAAAATGGGGTTGTGAAATACGAAAGAGCTGTAAAACATCAAATTAATTTTTTTCTCACAAAATTTCGAGTAAATATTGATTCATATAGAAGTTCAGAGCCAAATGCTGGATTTGAACGCATTGCCAATTTTTAATATATGTACTCATAAACATCATAACATCATAAATGTAAACTTAACCTCGAAATAAATAAAAAACTTTATCATCCTAATGCTCTCGTGCCTTTAACCACTTTTAGAGTAGAATGCAAAATTTGACTTTATTAAGTTTCACGATATACCAAAAGTTGACTCTTCGAAAATAAATTCCTCAAACTTATTTGCGATAGCAGATTATCAGTTATTTTTTTAAATAACTGAATGTTATTCATTTTTTTGTATGTCTGTTAAATATTATAATTTAGCAAATTAGCTAAATGGTTTTAAAAATGTGTATAGCACTTGATATTGAAACATTTCTTATGTTGTACTTCTTCAATTGGTTGTTTCATTAGCAACTTTTATCTAATCGTAATCGTGAATAATTACTCTCATGCTGTTTGCAAAAACTGTGAATTTCCAAAATTTATCATTGCGAATCACGAGAAAACTACTTTTGAAAATTAATTTGTCCATAAAAGGATACAAACTTTTCAGAAATGTTTTATTATGTTTAAAAAATGGCGTTGAGTCATTAAAATTTTTTTTAATCAATCACGAAAAATGAACTATTGACCGAAAAAAATAAAAATGACCAGAAAGGACCCCGCACCAAATGCCTTGAAAAAGGTCTCGGTGTCTTTTTCTGAATTTTGGATATGATGTAGATTATGAGATCCCCGATGAAAAGTTCTCATAAAAAGAAGTCAACGAATGGCTAGTTTTTCGTCCGTATTGTGCGAAAGATCATGATAAATGCGGTTTGGGAGAATCGCTCCATTTTTAAGTTTATGACCCTAGTTGAAAGCATTTATGACAGGGGGTAAAAAATGACCAAGTTTTATTCTTCGCACAGATGATTGCCATTGGCATTTAGTCCTTCTTAACATTCAATAGTTTCTTTCTTTTTCGATTCCGAAATACATAACGCTTTTTGTTCCTTGTTTAAAGTTTACTCCAGATTTATTTTATCATTTGATTTTACAATCATCATTTGATTAAGAATTTCGTTTCTTGTTGTGAAGTTTACGCCAGATTTATTCTGCATTCCTTTGTTTTCTATCGTTATTCTTTCCGTTTCTTTCACTTTTCGGATTCACGAGATTGATTCAGTCATTCATCTATTTCTCAGGATTAGTACTACTAGTCCGTCAATATAAATTATGTGATTATTTTTTGATAGCTTATTCTTCTATTCTTATGCTTATATAGATTTCAAAACCTCGATATGGTTTTCATGAATCAGTTGCTGTGTTTTATTCATAATAGGCAATTTCGTCCCGGCTTCTTTTCAAGTATTAATGGAGATGAAAATGCCGCTATAGGTAAAATCGCTATTGGAAGACGTGATGAGATGAATATGCCACCATTCATTGTCGACGAGCTTACTGGATTATGCATCAATTGTAACTGATCTGTTCGAGATGAAGTAGCTGTAGTCGTGAATGATGAACCTGTTAACGCAAACTGCAAATCTTATCTGCTTTATTTTTATTAACGTGAACGATCTTCACAGACTTTCTGTGGATGGTAGGGTTAACGTTTTTATATCACAAAACATCTACGTTTCTGAAAACGTCCGCTTATTCGTTCTGCCTTTGATTGCTGGTTTTAGGTTTATTTATAAGCTCTACATAATAGAAGGGCAACATCTACAGATGTTTTTGCAAGAACTTCGCAACGCTGCACTTAATCTGAATAGGTATGAAAGTGAGAACAGCTTATCAGATATCAAATCTGATAGTATGCTTACGTCACAAAGGAGCAATTCCAAGAGTCGTTCACTTGCTGCGACCCAGCATTTTGCCAGGGCGGCCAAAGGTATGTCACTAAAACAGATCTGCTAATGGTCCTATGCAAATTGCCTCTAGGACTTTTTGACGATTTCTTGAAGTTTATGTTCTAGTACTCAAGTATAAAAGATACAAGTCTAGCAGTCGCTAGTATCAGACAATCTTTAACGCAAAGATTTGTACATTATAATCTAGGATTTGATTCGATTACGAGAGAGGATCACATTAAAAGACATGAAAACCGAGTTCAGTGACGAATTGTACAATCCACAGCCTGACATACCCAGAATAATTGTTTATGTCGACGGCACCTACCATACCATACTTCTCAGACTCACAAAACAACGATGTTGCGATGCTAAACAATAAGTTCCAAAGAGACGTTGATAGAATAAGATAATGATTCCAAGAAGGATCGATCTTAATAGTCTATGGAGGGTATCGAGACGCCAATGCTAGGTTACAAAAACTAGCAGTTACATGGAAAATGCCCGCATTGCCCAGCCTAGACAACGTCAACTCTCTACAGAGGATGCAAATAAATCACGGTTGGTAACAAAAAATAGGTGGATAGTGGAGGCTAGAAATAGCCACATCAAATCCATCTTCAAGTTTTTTGGTAATACAGTTCCTATCCAACATGTCTACAATTTCGGAGACTATTATCGCATGGCTGTTGCTATAATTAATAGATACTACCCTTCTGTTGAAATGGTAGGAGCTTAATACGGTTTTGGGTAGACAGTTCCTGGAGAGAGCGCATAACGTAAAAATTGTCCAAGCACTAGTGGAAACGGAAAACCTGCAGGTAAGAGGTGGTCAACTATGGGTTCGGCTGAATACTCAGCACGTGCTTAACTTTCCTCGCTTGACATTGGAGTTTCTCAGAGACCTGACATTTGGCGTCTATCAGGTCAACTAAGCTTTTTCGTACATCCAGTACAAGTTACAAAGAGAGGGAGAAGAAGAATTCCAATTGAATGTCATGAATCAGCAACATCGTGACATTATACAAGAGCCTGGTATGATCAGCGTTACAGTTTATTCACGATTCAAAAATGCAGCTAGTCACCAACTCCTAATGGCTTATCTTTCAACCCACGAAGACGAACCAGACTACAATGACGGTCCAATACGGGGTATTATTGCACGTGCAAATCAGGTGCACGCAGTTTCTGCAGCGATTCTCCTGAACGAAATTTTTTACGACTTTTCGCGTGATAGGGACGAAATCTGTCCATTTTCGAGCTTTTGGCATCAGAACTTTTTACCAGGGATGTCATGACCTAAAACATATAAAAAATTTAGAAAAATCCACTCAGACCTATTTTCAATGCATTTGGTGCGGGGTCCTTCAAAATCATCTGTCGGGTAGAAAACCTTCATTTTTGAGGAACTCATATTTGATTCTGGAAGCTTCGCTTAGGCTGTTATACTAGAGATTATATAAATTTTCCATTTAATCGACGCATTATACTTAAAGTTAAAAGATTATTTGAATTATGATATCAATTTTAACGAATTTACTAAATAAATTTCTGTCCCGCTAAAACTGACTTTAATGATTGTTTACTAATAACCCAGGATACTGAAATTAAAATATGAAATTTCAAATAGAGAAATCTTGTTTTGCAAAAAAAATGAAAAAAAGAAGTAAAATTGAAATATATATCAATTTGGGAATTGCTTTTTTAGTCACTATTATATTGAAACTTGAAAAATCGCATTAATTTGACATGAAATGAAAAGGAACGCCTTCACCCGCTGTCGGGATTTGAACCCGAGCCTACCAATTATCAGGTTGGAGTTCTGATCACTAAACTACGTGCACTAAACTGGGGTATAAGTGAAATACGACTCGGAGAAACTATTGATATCTTATAAAATCCTGGTCCCTGGACGCCCCAGTTCCTTAGTGGTAAAAGTACCCAACCGGCAATGGTTAGACTGGTTTGTTTTCCGACTGCGGCTGAAGGAGATTCTATTTTTATGGGTGTCAAATTATTTAGTTTTTTAAAGTCTCAATAAGTACCAGAAAAACGAAAATCATGAACTTACATAAACATCTAAATCTTCAGCCCAAACTGTTTCTTGTTATAGAGTTGTCTTTGGAGTTCGATTGCTTGCCTAATGGCGACCCCATTCCTGGTGTTCCTCGCCGCGTACCTTCGTCTTCTTCTTCTCAGAGACAATATACTTCTGCAGGACGAAATTCTCCTGCCAGACCTCATTTTCCTGAAAGATCTTTTCTTCCTGCAGAGCCTGTTCGTCGTATCAGGTCTAAATCTCCTCCTTTTGTGCATTATTCTTCACACACACTTCGAGGAGAACTTAAAACTGGACAACTTGAATTTATTCGGCTTGTTCCCTTGACCAACCTGCATCGGCGATTCGAAATTCGAAAATACACTTTTCCTGCCGATAGACCGATTCAACTGCGAGGAAAACAAAGGAATCAATTCAAGCCTATGCCAACCAAAGAACAAACTGTATTAATCACATCCACCGGTGACGTCGTTGCAATAATGGACAGAAATTATACACTTCTTCGTGCAATATATGATCAGGATGGGAACCGGGCCAGCATAAACATAAGCAGCGGCGTGATTCTCCAATTGCACCCCGACTTAGTAAATGAAACTCTACTAGGCTCCTATCATCCAATTTCTAAGCATTTTTATATGGTACGTTTAAGAGACGTGAACATGAACCACAATTGAACTCTGGGATGAGATGTTTGATCATTAGTTTTAAGCTTTTTCGAGCGCGGATGTCACTTGAATGAGTGAACATCTGCGACGTATGTACACAACCAGGTTGTGTATTCGTTGCATTTTTCTAATGTACAACAGAGCATAAAGTCATAAAGCAGCAAATATTATTGAAGCGGTTTTTATATTGCTAGAGATATAAAGTATACTTTAGGGATACGTAAAAAAAAATAAAAAAGTTTGAAATTACCTTTTGTATGATAATATTCAATTGCATACTAAGGCCGGTCGGTAACCACGTTCTTCTAGTTTCAGCAACAAAAAATATTGCAGGAATTTCAAATTTAAACCTATCAAGCCGCGATAACGACGACCACGAGAACGACGACAGACACCGAAGAAAAATCAATTTTTTCCTAATCTGTTAGGTAGATGTCCCAGTAATCGGGACTGTCCCAGTTCTCGTGTGTTTCAAAGTGTAAACGCCAGAAGTGAATATTCTCCTCATAAAAATACAATTCCAATATATTTTTAAGTAAGTTTGAACAGTACTTGTTGTGGAAACCAAATTAGCTTTTTTTAAACAAATAGTGCGCGTGGGTAAAAAAAATTAATTTGCATTGCCGGTGTCGATGAATCTCGGAACGTGTAAAATGGCTTAACATTCATATTCTGAAAGGCGTTTCTTTTCTTAAGATTTTAATATGTCAAAAAATTATTTTATCGGGACGAGAATTATTTTTTTGTAATAAAACAAAATTTTCGTTTCATAGATTGAAGTAAAATCTTCATTTAGTACCTTGTCGCTCGAGAAATATTGGTCACGATTATAGGGACGTTTCAAATTCCAGTTGCTCGAGTAATCGTGACCGTCGCGAAGACTAGGGCGACTCTGTCAAAATTTTATTTCCTCATTCCATTCCAAATAATAATTTAATTAATTTCAAAAAGGCGTGAAAAGAAATCAGAGAACTTAATTGTTACTGCGAGGAGTAATCGTAATAGAAATGAGTGCTCAGAGCTGAAAAAAGGTGATGTAAAATATTGGCATGACTTTAGTGAGTTCATTATCAATTCTTTAGTTCATTATCATTTTCTTGGTGAAATTAATACTTATTGAGGAGTTTTTCATTAGCTAAGATTAATCTGTACTGCATATTATGAAGAAAAATTTATAATGGATATATAATTATTGATGCATTTATTATTTTGACAACGTAAACAGAACATAACCTGCAAATACACAGGATGTTTTTTGTCACTGAAATTTATCAAACTACGTCATTGTGTTTATAATTTATTTTGCAAAAAAGTTAATTATACAAAAACTTCAGCATTGTAGTTATCACTTATCGTGATAAAAATTCTAATAAATATGTATTTCGATTTAATCTTGAGACCACGTTATTTCTTATCAATAAAATATTCATTTAATTTGACAATATTTCTAACTGCAACAAAAACTTAACATTTTCAAAGAAAATTCATTTTCATTATGATTGCTTATTATAATGTCCATAAGACGTATCAGATCTATCATAACATTCGATTTTGAGGTTATGTTTCGACGGATTTCATCTCGGCGGTCATAATCAATATGAAACTAAAAATACATCTTTGATTTCATTAAAACATAGTTAAAATACAAAAATACACTTGAAATACACCAAAAAATCCCTAAAAACTGATTTCAAGAAAACTTAACATTTTTCACGAAGACTGGGACAACCAGTTACGATTAATAAAGACGGATGCAAAAGTCCTGACACCTGACTTTGAAGCTTTATCACTCGGCGGGAAAAAATCGCAGAATGTTGAGTTAAAACATAAATATTCTTCAACATTAAACGTGTAAAACGATGTCAGTTTCATTTTTGTCAACAATTTTTTGACTTTCCTGTGACACAAAATGTGTGAAAAGCCAGAAGAAATGACCCTTAACTTTCACTATGTCGACTTTGAAATCCTCCACACGTTCAAAAATTGGTACCAGAAATTAGAGAAAATTCATGAGTATTCAGTAACATGTACTTTCCAAATGGAAGTTTGTTTTACTTCTATTTGATGATTATTTTAATTAGTAGAGCTAAGAATATAAAAAATAATCATTTTGGCTCTGTATAGAGATTTTAAGCTGAATTATAGCTTCAAAGAGGTTTCTCGATTCAGCGGTTTCATCTCAAACATTGAACGGTTAATGAAAATTATTAATGTCTGAATTAAAAGCGCCGGAATAATTACGATCTTAATGAGTTTCAATACTGAAAAACTCGTTTTGAAAAAACGTCCTTCATCACCATTGTCCAATTTAAGCGTGAAAGAGATCCCTTCAAAAAAAAGGGTCATGCTCCCGCAAAACTTTTTTTTAAGGTATCTCTTTCACGCTTAAGTTGGACAATGGTGAAAAAGGACGTTTTTTCGAAACGAGTTTCCGTCCTTCTTCCCGACGATGACCACGGCCGAAATGAATAGGGAAGAAGTGGGTTTGATATTGCCATCACAAAAAAGTCGCGGATCTTGAAGACGAATCACGTACTGCACAGCCGCAAGTGTTTGCTTTGAACGGCCGCCACCGTGAAAGAGGGATGCGTGTTCTCGTACGAGATTCAAAAACTTTGTTTTGAATTTGTTTGGAAAATCATTTTAGACTTCGACGCCCGTGGCTCTAGGAGTAACCTCGTACGCGTAAGGGAGGGGACTTAGATAAACGCAATGTCGTCCCTTTGTGCCGATGAAGATGCAATCGGCCACGTGGTCGTGGATAACATGGTATTTCGCAACCAAGGCCGCCCTAGGATAAGTTCTGCACGAAGTTCGAGGCTCACGTGAAAAGTGTCGGAGTCCCGCATAATGTGGTTTCGGAGAACTGTGCCTTCGACAAAAATAGGGGATCCTAGGGCAGCTAGGAGGGCGGGTGGTAGGCCTGGTTGTCTTGCGGCGAATTCGGTCTCGTTCAAGACTGCCATCTCGACAAAATTGTCCGAAGCACGCGTGTCGATCTCGGCGATAACCTCTCGATTACCCAGATGAACGCGAACTCGAGAAAGGCTGCTGAGAGCAGAATAAACGACACTTAAGGCTGGGGTGCGCCAGTTTCAACTGGGATGGTCGGTTCTGAGACTTCGGTTGCCCGAGATCGACAGTTTCCCGAAATAGCTTTAGATTGTCGGGCGCGGGTTATGGGGCAGTCACGATGGAAGTGACGTCCAGGGCAGTAATGTCATTGAGGGAGGGGGCTGAGCGCTACTTAAGCCGTATCTTGTATGGTTTGTGGGTGTGATACCGCTGAAGCATTTGATTTTAATTTGGGAACGTCACGCAAATCTTTACGTGGTATTTCCTCTATTTCGTCAACTTCAGCCTGCACGACTCGGTCGAAAAGATCCTCAAAGTAGGTGAGTGTTGTAATCCTTTCCGTGTTCAAAGGTACAAGAAGGAGCGCAAGTTGGGGGGAATATTACTTGAAGACCGTTCAGGGGCCTAGGAAATATTTCCAAGGAATTTCCGGTCGGGATGTCAAGAGTATCCTCGTCTCCAGCGAACAGCGTAGAGGCAGATGGTAACGTTTTAATTGTACTGAACATCACCTCTGGTACGGAAACGGGACCAGGAATTGTTGACGGATTTTGCGCGAGCAGCCTTTGCCTCACGGCGACGGACGCGTTGTCGAGACACCTGGACTATCCGTTTCCGTTTGACCGTAGTTGATGCGGTTTTTGTTCCTGAATTACGAGAATTAACTGGATTTTCAGAAATATTCGATTCACGGGCGCGAAGGGCGCGGTACGCATACAGACCTAAAGGTTGGGGAAAGACAGCGGAAATTGGTCGGGCATCCGGAACCGTGACATGACGTCCGCGATACGCGTTCAGACTGAGCCTTTTCGCTTGTCCCTACGTTGCGTTGTTTGTATTTGTGGGAAACATCTGAAAAAAACAAATAAAATACCCACGATTAAGAACCATCGAAAATTGAAATAAACACGCGAATCAGTGGAGCGATTTAAAGAAGAATTAAAGAAAAGAAGTTCCGAGAGGGGTTGGGTCGCAATGAAAAGTAACCCGATAGTGCTGGTCACATTAACGCGACAATTTCAGAATACCCAAACAGTCAATAAAAGAATTTATCATTTCGCACACATAAATATTTGGGCGGGGTGGGGGCATAGTTACACGAATGCGACGGTTTAATCCGATGAATATAACAAATTGTCAATACACAATGGTGAAAACAGGAAATATATCACTGGACACACATAAAATCAATGGAAACTCAAGTCCTGGTTATCCTATCCACAAAAAAGTTCAGTTCAACTAGTTCGAAGAAACATAATAAGTCGAAACGAGTGTGAATACGAATAAGTCAAACCAATACGAGAAAGAAGGTAAAAATAGGGGAAGATATATATATGTATATATAAAGATTGATAAAGATGCGAAATCAATAATTATATTGGGTTCCTATTGTCTCGTTCTGGTAGTTCGGCTCAACAGGTTCAAGATGGTACGGTTAGTAGACAAATTACATCGAACAAGAAACGGGAGTCGGAATAGAAAAGAGACGGAAAGGAAAAAAATTTAAATAAAGAAAAAAGAGGAGAAAGAAAAATAATAGAAAGAAAAATGATTCCGGTACGGTAACGAACTTTGCCTGATACTGGAAAAAGCGTTAGATATTCAGATAACTGCGATCTCTTGAGGACTGTAAAGCTCTGGAGCGGTTTCGAACCGTTGAAATGAGATTCTTATTTTGAGAGCACTCGGCCTGATATTGGATGAGCGTCTACGTATTTGGAGAATTGGAATCTCTCGATGACTATGGAGCCCTAGAAAGGGGTCCGCGTCTTGGAAATAAGAAGAGTCCTATTTTTGGAGAACACTCGATTTTAATTTTGAAGTAACACACGATGTAGCCGCCCAGAGACAAAATATGAACCGGATAGTTTAGAAGTCAAAGATCAAGAATCAAAGATGTGTCCTCTCGTCGGTCACCCAGACCGCTGATCGACCAGTTACGAGAAAGGAGAGGGAGAGAATAACCCGTAGTGGGAAAAGCTCCCAGCGAATCTTCGAACGTTGAACGTTAAGAAACGGGAAACAGCTACAAGGGAATTAAAAACAATAATTGTCTCTCATCGGAATAAACAAATTTTTAGAAAAAAAATTTCCTCCCTCGATTTATAAATTCAGCAGAGATTTGATGCTTTGATTTTTTTAGTTCAGAAATTATTATTTAAACTGATAAATTGCTCGGGTTTAAAAGTTTCAATTTCAAAATTCTAATGGCCCGGAGAAATGTTTTTCAACCGGGAATAGCCCAATTTTTTTTTGCAGGGACCACCCTGAAATATTTGTATTGACAATCTTATTTCCCATGAAAAAACTTCTTAAGGGCGCAGCGTAGGTAGAGCGTAAACCATATTATCTGAATCGTTTTGAAATGTTTATAACACTTCATATTTAAAAACTGTTTTACTATATTTGAAAATCTTCGTAACAGTGGCAAAGTTAAAAAGTTAAATAAAAGTAAAAAATGTTATTTGATGATGGGCAAAGATTCAGCACGTGAATTTTGTGAGCC